>JAUKWC010110041.1:0-24802 GCA_032356245.1 Endocladia muricata
ACAAGTGGAGCTGGATTCGGAGCCGGCGGCGACAGAGGAGAAATTCCGGGCCGAAGCAGGCGTGCAGCCCTCTCTATCGGTGTCGCCACCACACAAACCGCTGCGCCGGGAAGCTGCAGCCCAGTCATGCCCCTCGCCCAGCCTCTCTCCAGCACCGGAGACGTCGGGCGCTGAAGACTGCGATATGGCTGCCGTGGAGATCGAGGAGCAGCCAGTGTCGTGTCAAACTTTCTCCAAGGCCGACTATAAGTCCACCGAGGTCTACTTATATACTGAGCAGACCATAGACCTGCAGCAGATTCCGCGCGAAAGCATGTACGCCACCATGGCAGGCTTCCAGGCCAGCATGGTTGAGCGCGGCTACAACTATGACCTTGGTGTCATATCGGTCGCACTGCGACTCTGCGACAATCCTCCGATACCGCATGTCGGTGATGACACCATCAAGGACGGCCGGGTGTTGCGTAATGGTGTCGAGTGTGCTATGGTCGACTGCGTTCATCACTTCCAACCTGTACTTAACCTCAAAGAGAAAAAGGACGTCATGGCATGGGCTCACGAGCGCGTCCGCGTGCGTCCCGTCCGCCGAAAGAATGGACAGGAGATGACAGAAGCAGAAATCATGTACGACGTGTCCCAGCAAAACACCTCCGCAGGACTGGTCCGCATCGACAAGTTGTTCTTCAACTACCTCATGAGTGTCATCCATTTCACGCAAACTCCCGCCATGGAGAACGACATGGACCGACTGGCGTTGGCTCAGAGGGGGACTGCGGAACGAATGACCAAGGCCATTCTGCTGCCTGCAACCGGCCTGTCCGCCTACCGCCGTTACGTGCGCGTAGCCAAGAATTATCCCCGAGACCCAGACCTCGTGAAAGCGTCGAGCGACCTGACCTTGGACACCTCCACCTCCAGGAAGCTCGGCATCACCGACCTTGATGACCAGCATCTTTGGTCAGAGGGCCCTTCAGTCGTAGCTGTATTGATGAATTCCACGCCGCAGTTCATCAACAATGCGAACCGCGATGGAAAGTTTCCATCTGAAGCTTTCTACGCGTGCGCTCGCCATCTTTTTCAAGTCCGCCTAGACTTGTCTGAGAAGTATGGCATATCGAAAGGCCTCAGTTGTGGCGAATTTCTGGGGACTGAGATTGCTCAATCGATACTCCTCAGAATTTCCGTCAAAGAGCTCTACCTGACCCAGACACGCCTCTTCTCGAAGGGACACAACAAATCTGGAGAAGATCTGGAGAAGCGCAACAGGGCCCTCGTTACGCGCTTCGCAAACAGGTTAGTTGAGCTTTTTGCTCCCCGACCGAGTAAACACACCGCCCCGGCTCGCATGACGACCTTACCTGCTGTTCCTTCTACACGCCGCTCTGCCCAGCGTATTCCTGCTTCCCACGCGAATTAACTCGAGCCCGCAGTCCGTGGATGGAATGGCCCAGGAGTGGTAACCGCCACAAAAGCGCTTGCCAGAAAGACAACGTCGGTACCGTCGTCATGCTCAACGCGTAGACTTGTGGAGGTCATGCAATCGTGGAAGTCTGGTGATGTGAAAAGGGCACTGAGGCAGTCGAGACAAGGCGTCGCCGAGACGACCAAGGCGACCCCGGCGAACACGGTCCAACGTGAAAGAACCCCGCAGATTTTTGACGACAAGGCTCCGAACCAGCTGCTTGTCGGCACTGTGGACAGGCCCTGGTGTTTGAAAAGCCAGTCCATACTTGGGAAAATCGGACACATGTCGGCACGTCAGATAACGAAGAAGAGAGGTTGCGGACGTGCAAGGCGAAAGATCCGCACTCCATGCTCTGGCAGGTTCCCATCCGCAAACCCATTGACCATCAATCGCACTTGTATTTCTCCATCAGCGACGTGGTAGCCATGCATTGGCTTTAGTTCTTCATGGGGAGCTACGTTTACTGTACCGAGCTCCAGTGTGTCGATGTTGGCTCGGACATCTGGAAACCCGACCGGCCTCAGACGCACTTCTGGACGAACGTAGCAGAGGGGGTGAGGATTCCAGCACAAGATATGCCTACTTTCAGAAGCGACAAGGTGAGCTTCAGCAGCTCGGCTACACGTGACTTGGGAATTTCGCTGAATGCAGCGACATTGCGCGCGGAAGCCCCGAGCCCTTGGGATTGACGCCCATGTGGAAGCTTCTCCACGTTGAAAAGTTGTTTTTGTTCATTGAAAAGCACATTTAGCGGGGAGAATGCACTGGGACAGGGGCCGAATGAGACCCAGTGGAACCCGACTATGAAAGAGGGGGAAGACGCGGGCGCCGCAGTAAGCCGGTAGGGATGAATCCCCGCTACGCCCCCACATGGAACCTGGTGCTGGATGCTCGTGAGTCGAGGGGGGATTGGGTGTGGGCTTCGCGAAGGCGTGTGCGGCCGGACGCGTGGGTGTATTGGCTTGGTGTATACGTCTGTTGGGGAAGATATCTTGGAAGAAGCTGTTCACACCGAAGACAGGGGGTCGGATTTTGGTGACTGCAAAGGACGGCCCGCGGCAAGTGCCGCACAATAACATTGACAAGTTATTGAGAGCGAAGATGCTTGGCTTTTCTGCAATCATGAGCGGGGCAGTGGGCTTCCCGTTCTGGGTATGTGACTCCTCACACGCGTTTGCGTGCGCGGAGGAGAGCGAGCAGGTGGAAGCGGCGGCGTGGGTCAAGATGAAGAAAACCACTGTGCAGCCCAACTATGAATTTTGTCGGGCATGGACTTCTCCTGCACGTCGGGGCTGGGTATGTGGGCCGCATTACGGAAGAGTTGACGGAACGGTACCATCTGCACTTTATGCTGGAAGGGAACGGTGTGCCGGACGAGGCGTTCTATGCACTGATAGGGATACCAAAGCTCCCGGCCAGTGAGATGGCCCGTGTTAGTCGTAGAAATAATGAAAGAGGTGAGGAGTTGGACAGTCGGGACGACGTGGACGTGGTTGGGTTTGCAGTCTCGAACACGGACGGGAGTAGTAGGGCAAAGGGGGACTGTGCTAAAGATGATGGTTTCGAATCCGATGACGTCGAGGATTTGATTGCCGTTCCGACACATAGTGAGGAAAATTTTGTACCTACACGAACAAGTGTCTGAATAGCACTAAGAAAAACAAACCTCAACACTACGTGCTAGTTTGAGAACCAGGTCCGGAGAATAGGCCATACTATCGCGGCTCAGAAAGATATGGGCCCAGTCGCAAGAAAGGTCGCCCAGAAATGTGGACGGTTTTGGACCCGCTACAGCAGGAAAAAGACGTTTGAGATATATCGAAAATTTAGACACGGGGGGGGGCATTAGTGGCAGGAGCTGAGACCTACCCTCGTGAAACCACATGAGCCGATGGCTGTACGCAATTTAACCTGAAAAACGACACCCATCTGGGCATGTATTTTGACATGCGCAGATCTCAGTCCCTGTCACTAGTGACACCCAACTGATCCCAATACATACGTACTTTGCAACGCGACGAGATACAAGTTTAAAAGCTCTCTCCGACGTCGACGGGAGGTTCAGTTTGTTTGTACGATTCGTGTGATACGTGTAAGACCTGTTCAGCACAAGAAGTGTGTGCGTCACGTTCTGCACGGGTTAGCTGTAGCACAGCCACGGCAAGGGTGGAGTGGGGTATTGGGGTCAGTACTCTCCGCGTGCTTCTGAGGACAGGTGGCCGTACAGTGTAGGAAGAAAATTGTTCCGTACGAAAGGATGCCGACTCGACTATAGGCCTCAGCCTTACGCCGCAATAAGCAAAACTTTGGCGGAAACAGCGCGGTGCCAGATGTATGAATTCGTGTGCGCATTGCTAACCAGGGACGGGTCGATGCACAAAGCAGGCTGTACTACACGAACACAATGCGAAGAACACGATCACTACGTTTGAGCCCCACGATACACCTAAACGCCTAGTGTTCGGCACACACTAAACTGACGCCATCCGGCAGTACTAGTGCAATGTGCCACACCTTTTACGGATTACGCGTTAGTCCTTGATTACGTTGCACTGTGGTTACAATACTGTCCGAGAAATCAGCATAGAGATGTACACGTCATCTCTTGGTATATAACAACGACAAGATTCTGGGTGAGCCAGTGCAGTCGAACATCACCAAGCATAGTTCTCAGTTTCCTAGAGCCGCAGATAGCGCGTGTTACGTGTGGAAGTCTTCATTGCAGTGGTGCAAGATGAATCTGAAGGCCATTTAGAGTATGAAGGGGTCAAGGTAAGCTTATCCACGACAGGCAGGCAGTAGGTCATCATGTGACATTGAGTTACGTAAGGTGAGACGCGGAAATGCAGTGTACTACACAATTCGAGACACAAGGTGGATATTCTACCCGGAATGAACTGCGAGTAGTGGATGCGAGCGTTCACTGTACGCTGCATTTCAAAAAAAAAAGGATGTCGTCACCCATACGAAAAACTGCCGTATTACACTATCTCCGCGTTTTGGAATGCCACGGAAGTCGGCATTGCATGACATTCCAAATTGTGCAGTACGGTTGAAGGGTTTACTAGGCTACTGCACCCGGTGGACGCCTGCATACATTTCCGGAAACACAGACGTAGATCATTCTGTAAGTCTCATCGGCCCTGACCGTGTACGTAATCTGGCATAGATCGGCTAGTAGACATAGCCGACGCGAAGGCTACCGTACTTTGTTTCGGGAACCACTGAACGGCGAGATGAGCGAATAAAAGCTTGGTCGTGTAATTCTCCCTCCCTACAATCGTCGAATAGTATCTGTCAGTTATTTGGAGACATACAAAGCCAAACTGGAGGAAGAACTACTATATAATAAAATTCGTTCTCTTGATTCTCCTTTCTACCTGTACGGTGTTCTGTAATTCTATGGTCTGGACATGGTGGAACGATTGAAACCGATCGATAGCAGAAGTGAAATTCTGAGCGACATCCGTACAATGGTGACATTTCGCTGCTTAATGTTTGTAATTTCCCGCTCTCCTCATAATGTTAGACCGCGAGTCCATAATGACAACTGTTTTGTATACTCTGACTGCACAAGTCAATCACCTTATGATGCGGAATGGATGAATAAGAAAATGGGAAGAACCGTCAATGACTTCAGCGACGTCCATGGGAGGGGCAGATGTGTCAGTGATATCTGCGTCATTTTGAAGGGTGTAGACTATGGCAAGATCATTTCACTACAATTGGAAAACAGAACAGCATGGGATGGTTCAGAAAACCTGTCTGACAGAGCAATGTCAAGTGTCAGTTGACGTCGTAAGCAGCGGAAAACTCAATCTGCCAATCCAGAGCCGGATATCGCCATTAGGGGATTAGGGAATTAGGGAATTAATAGAAGACTTCTGGTAACGAAACCCGCTGTTGTCCGAGTCCGGACCGTTATATGGAGGGTACATGTAAGGGCTGTGGAACATGAGGCTCCTTTGGCAGACACACCTGCCGGCTAGAATTTGACCTTTCACGGTTGTTAAGCGGGGTCGACATCACATGTTTGGCCTTGATACTGTTGATTTCGCTTCTAGCCACCTCCGTAGTGCTTTCTCATAAAATGTGCGATAGCAGCAGATCCAGCAGAACATATATTTCAGACGATTTCAAAAGTCCGACGAGCTATACGATGATTGATTCCTCAGGCAAAAGAGCTCTACGCGTTTCTGAGAGACCGGCACGTAGACTTGCAAATGAGAGAGGGGCGATTGACAGTTCTCTTCACCGTACACGTCGCACCAATAAAGCGAACATTTGCATTGTTTTACAGGTACTCATACGATTTGGATCAGATACCTCCCCCTTCATCCCGTGGAAACATCGGAAATTTAATGTGTTGTTATACGCAAGAAAACCTCAGAAGTACCTGCCCAGAATATCACAGGTTCCATGACGAGACTAGAAGCAGTCACTTCAAGCACAACTATTGCGAGGCACACTGCTGTGTATGCAGAAGCGATCGAGAGGTATGTGCGAAGACTGCCCGCCAATATCCGGAGAGAAAGCTGAGCACAATGCTAATAGGGAGTTTCTTTCAGCTATTCTCTCTCCTCTTACGAATCTCACCTGAGAATGAGCAAGGTTCCTCACCTCATAACAACCTGACCCTCTCACATGACTTGCAGTGTTCTAGAGATCATTTTAAGATGTTTATTTCGGATACAGCGCGGCATAATTTCCTCTATTAATGTCGGCTCTAGAAACCGATCCCGAAACAGAACTGCCTCAGAATAGGTTGAATCCTCAAGGGAGAATCACGAAGCGCAAAGGTGATCAGGCGGAACAGAAATCGCGGAAAGTAGCTCCCCGAGTGGCCCAAACGCTAGTGGACTAGTTAGTCACCGTTAGAGATGGAGGTAGAAAGTTTGGTACTTGCATGTGAAAGAAGCACAGTGTCGCAGGTGGAAGTACTACGCTCTCAGGATGCAATACAAATCGGAGTTTCATTTATTTCTCATGATCATGATTGTAAGCCCATATCAGGCCAGAGTTGACTCCTGTGAGGCAATACTCACTATTTGATAGACTCGAGCACAACACTATTGGCTGGTCACGATTTGAGCGTTCTGAAGTAAGATAGAGGTACTACCTCGAAAAACACCTCATCCCCGATGCACGGTCCTACGATGCACTCTTTGGCACAAAGTATGCTCACGGGCAAACGCTACTTGGCTTGTGCTGTGAGGGTGCTTTTCCTGCACAGGCCACCGTCCCTCATTCTTCAGTATCGATGCACAATCTACAGATTAACGCGCAGTTCTCTGAGAGGCTCGACAACTCCATCCTTTAGAATACGAGGGCCATCCGCGGACATGTATGTGGACAGTTCGAGGTCGACTGGGGAGTCGATCAACATGCCAAGGTTTCTCGACGAGCTAAATCGAGAACATGTCGTATGGACAGTAGCAACATGTCAGCAAAAAATGTTTGCGAGTAGTTTGCTTGAAGGTAGTTTGTTGTATCGAGGTTATGATAGCTGAAAACTGACGAAAGAAAAGGACTTATTGCCGATATCTTTGATATCCTCACAGTTTTAAATAATCATCGGCATACGTTCATACTCTTCACACAAACTTGATATATTACTGATCACCACCGATTCCATATACAAAGTTCTAATATATTGTGACTGCTACCTCCCGAAAGAGGTTGCAGAAACTATTCCAATATGCGCAGCTTGACCCTGTTTCTCTACAGACTGGGAATGGTTGGGCCAAATTTCCCGCTCTTGTCTCAACGTTGGGGCGCTTTTGACCATAGATCTCGTCACGACTGACGAGACCAATATACAAAACTTTAGCAATGGAGAGATGACACGAACACGTGTACACGCTCGGTTCGGTCAGCCAGAATAGAAGGAATTGCTAATGTGAATGATAATAATAAAAAAGAAGACAGCAGTTTATGTTGTGTTCGAGACAGGCTCGCAAAGCCTTCCCTTCACCGGAACAGTTTCAGAACTCGAAGAATCACATCACACCAGCTTTTGAGAACAAATACGTCGATTTTCTGTTTAATTTTATCTTCATTGGTATGACTAGTTTCTGGCGCACTATTCGCCGGTCCGATACTCCCGCAAATCGTTTCTGCATAAATCGTAGACGGATGACAATCTACTGGTTCGTGGGAGTTTCTCAGAATGCTGCATTTTTTTTGGCACAGAAAAATCCCTCCCTCGTAACGCAGTTATCATTTCAGGTCTACAACATTCCATATTCGTGCTCGTTTGAAATCCGCTAAATTGCAGTCTTGAAAACATCTCGCGTATGGGGCTTATCCTCTCGTTTCGAAAGTGGTTCAGTTCTCCAACGAATGGTAGGACCTTACGCATGTCTTGTCTATGTCTCACAGAAATTGATTCAGAACACCGAGAGGCGAATCGACCAATTTTTACTTGTCGACAAACAGGTACGGGGGAGAAAAGGTGTCCAAAGAAGAAAGGAAAGATTGATGAAAAGCTACGCGAATTGAAAGTTCCAGAGGTTCAGGTAGGTTCCGATCGAGATACGGGAACGAATCCGCAGCCCCAGCAAGTGCATAACAACACCTTGAGGCCAAAGAGTGGAGTGAGGTCCGGATTATCGCGAAATGAGAATGAAGATATTCTCGGCAAGCGCGCTGGGGAGAGTAGTAGTCATGCGCCCGCAGATAGAACTGGTACAGACTCCGCGGTCATTCGGCAGCAGAAAACGAGTTTTTCTCATCGACAAGGACAGAAAAATGTAGGGAACGAGATGTTGGATCAGAGGAAGATCAAAAATGCAGAAGTACTCCTGCCGAAGAAGAATGAACGAGTGAAAGGACTGCGTGGACCCCAAGTGCAGGATGTGACATGTAAGCGTCCCGCCGTCCAGCAAAACTCGGGTACCAAGATTGCTGGCGTTATTGTTCAAGCTGTCTTGCGAGACAATGCCAAAATCATCATCGTTGATGAGGGCCGACAGACTCGAACGGCCAACACGACCAGAAAGATCGTCAGAAACTAGTGCTCCTCTCAGCCATTGCGCTCCCATACCAGGCGGAATGCCGAAATGTTGGCAGAATGATCCTATTTGCACTTTACACCAATAAAAACGATTGCAATGATTGGCGAGTCGAACACTCAGAATTGCTCTAGAAGAGACGAGTTCATCGGAGCAACTGTTCAGGCCGCCTAGAAAAGCGGAATACCATTCTTACATTCAGCAGTGGTACCGAAAAGCCCCTTGTTCGACATATCCGTACCTGGAAGTCGACATTTATAGCAATGGGACAATCAAGTCTGGGCAACTTGAACATGGATGAACTGATTCAATGAGTAGCGCTTGAATGTACTTTGAATTGCAGCTGTAGTACCAGTCACCACGTATAAAAAGAAAAGCTAGCTCTGACGAAAGTACTGAGTATTCGCATTGACGCGAAGCATGGCCCTACGAAAGACGTGCAGGACGAGCTCTGTTATTGTGGTTTCAAGTCTGGTACTGGGTTCGGCCTCATAACAGAGTTTACAAACTTTCGTAATTCCAAGGGTGGTTCGGGAACAATAATTTTTACTCGAAGTTTATCTATCTTGTTCTTAGGTTCAATTCAAACGTAAACCTGTCGTTGCCTCAGACCATTACAGAATCTATCAAGTTAATGCATTTCAGTGGGTTCGGACATAGAAATTCGTGAATGGTGACCCCCAGATATTCGAACAAAGCGCCTCGTTTTCATTTTTTTCACCTTAAGGGAATCACTGTCACTAAGGCACAATCCTATATGAGTATTTTGTACGCTGCTGAAAAGGAAAGAGTTCGTAATTCATGCTTCGAATTTATCAGAACAATCTGCGACCTTCACGAAGAGTACTTCTACAACTGATCTCGAACATCTCCGGAGTTACACAGATTGCGATGGTCGGGATCGGCACCTCAGCTCGTTCAGGACCTTTACGTATTCTGGCTCACTGCTCTAGCAAGCCTTCGACCTATAGTCAGTCGCAAAAGCGAACATGTGCCGTGGAAGAAGGAGAACCTCACTATTAATGCCTTTACCACACTCAAGCTATGCAAATCCTCTAAATCAAGCAAAAATCGTGTATTATTAACCTGTCCTATTCACAAAACACCGTCCGAAAGAGGTCTGACTGGGGTGATATGTTTCAAGAATAAATCCGACCAGAGGGACAAAGGTCAACTCCTTGTGGTTCATCCGAGTACAGACTGATGCATCTATCAAACATAACGAGATTCTTCCTCCACAATTTTGAGCAGAGACTTTCGAACATCCCCTCAGCATCATCTTCAGAGCTGACGTTTTGATTGGGATTAGCGTTATACGCCGATTCCGTTCCTCAATCAGATAAGACATTTGTAATCTCAAACTGCCATAGTTTTATTCTTTTGTATAATGTAAGGGGAAGCTCACGTAGGAGGGGGGGTTCATGTAGAGCCTCCACTTTCGTTCCACCTCATGTGTATATTTACAGTTTAAATCCGTCAATTTTTCCAATTTTAGCCAGTGTGGTCGCGCAAACTTATGAAAAGTTGATGGCAATAATCCCTTAGTTACAGCAGCAACATTAGAAAAGGAATAATCGTGATATAGCGAAAAGTTCCGTCCAAAAGTTGAACTCCATCGAGGATAATCGTCGGTCCATGCTAGTCAGAAAGAAAACCCAACCGTCAAGATAAAACGAGAATGGCCAATGTGTTCAGATTCAAGTAGATAGCCCTGTATGACTAATCGTGTCCCGCACAACCTCTACTTGCAGACGTTCTAGAAATCCCGAGCTGCAGAGGAAAACGATAAACTTTGTAGACCAGTTTCGAGAGATGAAATTGAGGAAAACCCGTAAGAATGTATACCTACGGTAGTCTTGATCTCGAGTTGGGAACGTCGGCCATGAAATATCTAACGTTAGGTGATAGTGTACACAATGGGAGCTGTGTGAAGTGAAAAAGGAGTATAGTTTCATCTCATATGAGACAATGTAGGGTCATGTAAGGTGAGCCCCGCAAAGTATCCTTAGTCGGGAAGCTGCACACCGATCCTCGAATCAGTTTTGACATGGGAACAGTTTACTCACAACATATAAGAATCTCAAGATACTCTTACATTTAAGATAAGATATCATGATGCCGTAATCCACGAATAACTAGACTGGGGCATAGACACACCAGCACAACATGGCAGAATCTTGAGGGATTCTTCTCTTTCCTTGTTTTCTGCCCTCAATCTACTTTGTCTTACCCTTTATTCGTAATAGACTCATTCCACTATTCATCCCGGTCGTATCTATACGTATGTCAGTACACTGCATCGACTACAACAAATTGGTCACTTCAACATATCGAATATTATCTTCTCTGATCTGGTTTAATAGATTTAGCAGAGCCGTAGCGATGGAGTAAATTAAGAACCCGAGAGTGTAAGATGTAATGTGGTGAACGTAGATACGTTCAGTTAAATCAAGTAATACTTGTTTCTTGTCAACAGTGTTCTGTTAGGCGCGTCGCTTGTTCGCTGTAGTTGTGAGTAAGGACTGAAACAGAGGGAGCTGGTGAGGTTAGCCTTCTTACAACTGCAGCAATGCACATACGTGAAGATCGCGCAAGTTCCTTACGCGCGTGCAAATAGTTTACATGCGATGTTTTGATGATGTCTAATCTGATTCAAAATAGCCGAGGAAAGCTCAGTGGCACATGTTTCTACAGCTCCATGAGTTTACCAAAACTTCGAGAATTATCTGGAAGCTGTCATTGGTGCGCTGGCAGACGTACCCCAAAAATTAGAGAATTGTCTGCAAGCTGCGATTGTTGCGCTGGTTAGTAGTTAGACATTACGGATCGACTGTTCCTGCCCATATAAGCCGCTATCGCACCCAAATCGCTGCGCACAGAATATTTCAAGTAGATCTCGCTCCTACTGCATTTTCTACATATCTGGGTGTTGTCAGACGTTCTTAGAACTTTTACTAATGGAAAACTATCATGAATCAACACAATCGCCTGTCGTTCAACCAATTTCTTAGACCTTTCCTAACCCAATCATTCCTTTCAATAACTGGATCGCGGGATGTGGTGGGACTAGTTGCATGACCTAGCCTCAATTGGGAGTACCAGGCGAGAAAGGGTTCCTGAGAGCTGGGGTGACAGGACCCGTACCAACTGTTGCGACGGCCGTCTGTCGGTAGGAGTGCCGGGTGATCAGAAATAGCATTTATGCCGAATGTAGCAGATTGCTTGGTGGTATAGTACACTGAACAGTCTTTGAATGCAGGCGAGAATGAGTCCTCTGGCTTTTGGTCTGTTCTACAACTTGTCTTTTGCAATCCCGTGTCGCAATCACTGTGACGTAGGCCAAGCGACTGGATTACAGGTTTACAATCGACGTCCTTTCGGAGCAGACAAGGAGTTTCATCGGCTCGATAACCCTCGTTGTGGTTGAATGACATTGGAATCATCCTCACTTTGAGCGCTGGAAACTAATTTGCCGAGCTTGTCAACGTCGTTCTATAGGATGACGATACCAAAGAGTCTAAATAGTTAGGCGGTCAGGGGCATCCCGAACAGACGTCAGCGTTACTGGATCTCTGGGCGATAAGGCCCGGGTAGAGCTGCAGGACATCTTACTCTTCCCCTGAGGATAAGTCGCCCGGAGCAAAAAGACGAAGCTCCAATATAATAAGGTGGAACGAGACAAGAACAACATGAAGGACAAGAAAATATATCAACATTCAGAATGACCGAGTTATCTAAGCCGAATAGGCCCGAGAGCCTCATCGGAAGAAGGGAACAGGTAGCATTAGAGACCTGGACACTTCAGATATGTTGTTATCTCGTGGCGATGCATATACGCAACCCTGACGTTGCCATCGGTAATGGCGTCGAATGAGCTTTTGCAGCATCGTTTCAAAAGGAAGACGGCAGCCAAATATTGTTTCCACGAGCAGAGCTCTGGTGGAGCGCTGGCGACTTTTAAAGCAGTTTCTGCTGCTGTGGGGACCCAGTTTACACGGAAACATAACACAAGGCGATCAATGGACGAGCTACGCAAGCAGGACCAGTCCAAGTCTGTTTTTCTCGAACCTGTCCGAGATTAAGAGCATTTGCCTAGATATTAAAGAGATATCAAAACTTTGAAATGCTGGACAAATTGGTCTCTGGTCTTAAACTTGAGATTAAGCCGTAGATGCTCAAAAGTTGGCCGACTACCCGGGATGAGGCCGCAAGAATGGCATTTAACGTTGATATTGCTCTTTTTGGACCCGGCTTGTACTCATGGACAAGACATGTTCATAGCGGGCCTGGCTTAAGCTTTCCCCAACGTACGGAACATGGCAACATTCAAGGTAGACTGCAGATCGATAAGCAACGACCCATTGATTTGAAGAACAATGACTGTTTGAAGTGTTATGCGGGTGGCTGTCGTTCCCTTCACCACAAATGCAAGGCAGGGCTAGATGGAAGACCGAAATAGGGTGTCGATAACTCCGACGATAGAGTAGCAGACTTCGGTGCTAATACGAGAACTTGCCAGGTCCAGCAAAGGATAACTAGCGGACTTCGGCTGGACTCAAGAAAAGCCTCACAGGAGTGGTTGAAAACGAAGTGATTTAGCCCCGCCGACACTCAAGTGAGCTACAGTTTCAAGTTAAGCAAGTCATAGATGGCTCATTGGCGTGGTCTCAAAAAAGCAGCACTACTCCTGTGGAAGTGAAGTGAGAACGAAATGATGGTCGTATTGACGTTACGGAGGTTAGTTCTACGACTCGACGTTATGTTGACGTCACCGTCAAAAATGACAATAGTGGCGAAGATCCATCGGTTTTGAATGGAGAGCTCATTGGGGCCGAAGCCAGAGTTCTTAACGATGACAGTTTTCATACAAACGACATGTCTCGTGAGTTTACGGAAAGATACCGAGGGTTGTTTGACACTGTGAACAACAAGTCGACCGTCCACAACTGTTACGAGAAAACTACGAAAGGAACTTCCTCAATAAATCTCAACAAAATACTTTGTATCGAGTCGCATGCATACACATGCAATTGGCCAATAAGGAGTTGCTATCGCGATTTTTTTTGTTTGGATAGCCGCCGGTTGTGGGCCAGAACCCTGACACAGACGACATCAGCCGATTTGTGAAGGGAAGTGGGAAGTTTCTATTATTGGAGAGCATGTTAATGCGCGGAGAAGATGTTGCAGACACAATACCCGGTGTCGAAAAATTCAAAGCCTCAGTGAGACGGACACGGCCAAGAGATTCTTTCGAGGTGTTTTGCCAAGTGGAGGCATACAATAGAGAAGTTGCGGGCTGTAATACCAGCAAGGGGTCATGTATCAAGGGCAAGATAGAAAGGTGAAGGAGATCCTGCTCAAATATAATGAGGTATCTCGAGATGAACTACTGGATGGTCTACCGCTGCAGAGGATTCTTAGCCAAGAGAAACAAGCCGAATAGAATGCAGAACCACCGTTTCGAACACTGTTCCAGCCCTCCCTAGCTAAACTAGAAGCTGCATAAGTGTATGGAGATCATAAGTTGAAGAAACGGAAGAGTGTACAGAGTGAATCTTCCTATGGTGCTTTGTTATTATTCGTCATGGAAAGAGACAAACCACTGCGGGGGAGTTTTGACTACCGAGCACTTAATCGAATTAGAGAAAGTTGCGACACAACTCTGCGAATATCAGATGAGATAACTGACCTTCTGAGAAAAGCCTGGTTCTTTTGAGAATCAGGCCTGGCAATTAGCTAGATCGAGATCCGGGTTAAGCCACCAGGTATTGAGAAGGCAGCATTTAGCACGAGTAATGGTCAGTTCGGATACTTCGGGATGCGTATGAGACTATCCAGCCCACCTGCTACGTTGCAGTCACTTACGAATCGTATGTTCTTTGACCGTCTGGATGAGCTCGTGCGGCTTCACATGCACAATTTGCTCATAATTGGTACTGATGTGCTGTCGCATCTCAATCATGTCTAAGTGGTACTGTCCCGACTCCAAGATCACGACCACTACGTCTCGCCGAGGGAGTCTGAGTTCGCGAGGTCAAGGTACAACTTTCTTGCTCCTGTCGTTGGCAAAAAAAGAAATGGGGTCAACCCTGAGAAGCTCAACGTGCTGAAATCATCGTCTTGGCGACAGATTGTGACCGACCTTCGACGCATGCTGACTTTCGTCCACTTCTTATGACATCTGAACAAGGACCGTTTCAGAGTAGAGACTCCGCTTGCACGCATGACCAGCAAACACCAGGGTATCCAGCGATGAAATGAGAAATGCGACGAGGCTTTTGAATCGTGAAAGACGGTTATGGTATGTGCACCGATACTAGTGAAGCCTGACTGGAAGAAACCGCTCCATGGCCATATCGATGGCGCTCAACTATCGGCTGAATGGACATTGAATCAGCTCGATAAGACTGTCAATGATCGTGTGATTGTAGGCTTCTTCACGATGTTGTTGCGAGCGGAGAATAGCTATATGGTTAATGACACAGATTTGCTATGCCAAATCTCCTTCTTGCTAGGATCCAAGTATTACCTCGCGGGCATACAATTTCAGATACTCACATTTATCCAGGTATCGAAGTAGTTTTCAAAAAGCGAAGCTTTGTAGAATGAAAGCACATCGCACGGAGACGTCGAAAAATTCCGTAATCATTCTAATTACTCTGAAATCTGGAGAAGTTGATATACTCGGCGATAGCTTGTCCTGAGCTTTACGTGGCAATACCATGAAAATACTTGTACAATCTCTTTTTATGTCTTGTGAATTCAATGTCTTGATATAGATGCCATTGTTAGCCAGTATGATGGTGTCGAGCTCTTTGCACTAACTCGAAAGGCCCTAAATGGGGAGTGGCCGAAGAACAAAGCGAAAAGAGACGAAAGTTTTGATATTGTCCCCATCGTTCAAATTTCAAGGTAAGTCTTTATTGTCTCGCAGGATGCTTTGTAACCCATGGCGATCAGATTCTGCAGTATTGCAAATGGCACACGAGTCGAATAATTCAGGCCACTTCGGATTCTCCAAGATGGTTAAAAGGCTCGAAAACGTTTCTTGGAATGACAAGAGCAGAAATATCGAACAGTACCTCAAAGGCTGCTGGAATTATCAGCAGAAGAAGGACTATGGGGGCCAGAAGTTGACAAAGCGTACCTCTTCTAATATACTAACGCGAAGGCGGGGATCTTCGCGCACTGATTGCAACGTAAACGTGCTCAGGACAGCGAGTGGCTACGACAGTACCACAATTTTCGGTCGACCATTTGACAACGAGAGTTCACTTCATATCGTATCACGTCGATGAAACTGCTGTGGACTGTGCTAACTCGTTTTTCTTGAATCTGTTCAAACTTCACGGTATACCAGATGCTATTGTGTCCGATCGAGATGCGAAGCTCACGTCTAAGTTCTGAGATACGCTGATGAATATCTGCGGGATGAAAGCCAACATGTCCTCAAGTGTTCAACCTCGAGCTGCTGAAGTATTGAGCCGTATGGTATCGAAACACCCTGTTTATACTCCTCAATCCATCAAGAGGACTATGAGGAGTATTTATAATTGGCCGAGCTTGCGTACAGCTCCGCAGGTAGCGAGAAATCAGGTACGTTTCCCTTTGAAGTTCATTTACGATGGACTCAAAAAAGTTTCCGTTGGATCTCTCGAAAAGGACTGACGGCTCCGTAAAAGCTGTACATGAGTTCAAGGATAGATTCGAGATATCACTGCAGGATGCACAGTTTGCGCATACAAGGGCAGAGAGTCGACAGAATTCACGGTTTTGCCCGTCGTACAAGCCCCCGGCGTATAAGGCTGGTTGCAAGCTGTGTATTAATCAGTCTCTTGTCACACATGCATTTTCACTATCTGAAGCAACAGGTAAGCTTACGGCGAAGACATATCGGCCACTCACGCGAAGATAACGAGTTCGGAAGAATACTGTGAACCTGATCCTACCTGCACCACTTTTGCATTCATTTGGTCCCACGTATCTCACATACAAGTCCATTTCCGGAGCAGTGTAGTCAAATCTCGCGGTACTTTCCGCCAAGACTTGATCAGATTCTGGCTGCTGGAAGAGACGAGTATGAAACGGAAGCCATCCTGAACCACCGAAATTAGAGAACTGGGTTACAGTCCGTAGCCAAGATGAAAGGTGCACGAGATCATGATCCTCAATTGCAGTAAACGAGAGATTTCATCGAAAAGGATGGAATAATCGCGAACGCTTTTCATAACTCTATCGTCAAGGAGAATCGGGCCCGTCATTTTCAATAGAGATACCGAGGACATTACCAAGGGGAAGCAGGAATAGTAAAATCATGCCAATTCTTGAAGAACTTGCGTACATTTCAAGCGCCTGCAAGTCGTTTACAAGTAGTATTTTGATGATGTACAATTTGATTCAAAATTGCCAATCGAAGTTCAGTAGTACGTGTTTCTGCAGTGGGAGAGGTTTCCCGGAAATTCGAGATTTACCTGGGAGCTGTCATTGATGTGCCGTTAGGCGGGTCCGGTAAAATCGAGAATTGTCTGGAATCTGCAACTAGTGCTCTACCGGTTGTCAGAAGATAGCAAGCGGCTGTTTCTGTCCATAAGAGCCATTTTTGCACCCAATTAACCGCGCACGAGATGTTTGAGGTACATGTCGCTGCGAGTGCAATTTTGATACAGACGCATCTGGGTTTCCGAAGAAAGATGCGGACGTCCACTGAGTGCAGTACGGGGCTTAGTGAGACCCCTGGTTTACTACACATTCCGCAGTTCCGAGTGTAGTAATACTAGACTCGGGCGTCCACCTGGTTGACGTCCGGGACTAGTATTACTAGACTCGGAACTGCAAAAAGTGTAGTAAACCACGTGTCCTACTAGGCCCTGTATTGCCCTCAGTGGGCGTCCCGCGCCAGTATTACGAGCTAATGTACTACAGGCTGGGGAAGTCGGGGATGCAGTTATACTACGCAGCGTACTGCGACGTGTGAGAGTCCATTCCTAGTTTTGCTGCTCAACAACGGCATTTTGCGCGATTCCGAATGCAGTTTTGCTGGATTCGGAACTGCGAAATGTGCAGCTGCGCAGCGTACTTACTGAAACTAACCGAAATTTTCACTGCGCGCGCTGAGCGTGTGGCTGCTGGCTACTACATTTCCATACTGCTACATGAAGAGTCCTTCTACGGTATTTTGACGGATCTACGTTTTCACAATCATGCCGCACCATCACCCGCACTCCCTCATGCTCTCCACCTCCAACAGCCCGCACTTTCCGCATCCCATTGACCACCAGGCACCTCGGCACTCTTGAATAACGCTTTCCATCCTATCCACCATCCCTTCCAGTTTGTATACCACATCTCTTCATCACCCGCCTTCCCTCACTCTCTCGACTTCAAACAGCCCGCACTCCCCGCACCATCTCAAATACCAAAGGCTTCGTCAATCTTGAACCACGCCACCCGTCCCATCCGTCTTGCCTTCCACTTTGTACACCGCACTCCGCCACCACCAGCATTGCCTCGACCTCTCCACCTCCAGCAAATCGCACTCTCCGCATCGCATCGCACTCCACCTCATACAGCCGGCACTTCCCGCACCACGTCGCGAGCTACACGACTCGCCACTCTTCATCGACACCACCCATCCAGGCCAACACCGTTTCTAGTTTGCACACCACACCACACCATCACCTGCAATCCCTCACCCTCTCCACCTCCACCAGCGCTCACCCCCCGCATCGCATCGGACATCACACGTATCACCACTCTTCAACGCCGCCTCCTATTCCGCGCAGACCCTTCACGCCCGTGTTAGTACTGTTTCGAATACGCGCTGCTTACCTATGCGCGTCGTCGCATCACGACGAAAAACTGTCGCTCAGTACGTTCTGTTGACGGCAGGGTAACTTTGCAGAATTACCGTGGTAGCGTCCCGTGTCGCTGCTGTTTAAATAGGGCCTGTGGCTGGTTCTTGCGTTTCACAGTCTCGCCGCCATGCCTTGAACATGCACCAGGTGAAATTGCTCTACACCGTACGAAATGTCGAAAACCTTTCAATTACGGATATTACACTATCACCACTTATCGATTCCCACCTCTCGTTGTAGTACCCGTCAGGGAACTAATGACGTTCTCTTGTCGACAGAGGCGATAGCGGGCGTGTGTGTCGAACGGCAGGCCCCGTCTTATACCTTGACCACTCCCGCGTGCACGAGACCTGCACTAGCATTCGCGGAGGCGGGAGTGCTCGCCACCAGACCTACCGTCGCGTACATAGTGAAAACAAGAAGAAGGCTTCACCCGCGGAAAATGTCCTACCTCTCCGTTCTCTCACTCCTCCCGCCACCCCTCCTCCTTGCAGCTATCCTTGCTAGCCCTCAATATGCGCTACGAATACCGGCACTGGGTCTACTCGTCTTCCGGCGCAAATTGTCTTTCCAAACACAAGCAGCAGTGTCTGTTTCGAACACACCGATTGGCCGAGCTCGTCCTTACTCCCCCGTAACGTTCACCCGCCCCAGAACCTCCTGTCCACTACGATGATAACGTCCTTTCTGATGAGGCTCCGGCGCCTTTGCTTCCGTTCCTGCCCTTCCTGTGTCACCCTAATGCAGAACTGAGCACAAGTGAAACCGACCTCTTCATACAATCTATCGCAGATGCACTTGCCGAAGTAGAGGGGACTGCCGGCCTGGGCACGGTGGACGAGATCGTCATTCTCCTCAGGAATCCCGACTTCTCTCTCGCCCACGTTGGAGGCCGTATTCGCTCCTCACAAGAGTGTCGCTCTCTCACACTCGCTGTTGTCGGGAAGGAACTTCACCATGAAGGCCGCTACGCAACTCCTGTATTGGGACCCAGCGGTACTTCCTTCGGAAGTGCATACTTTCGGGACCCTGCCGAGATCCTGCGAAAGCAAGTAGCGCACGCTAATATAGAATCTTTCTATTCAGACCTTTAGGTGACGCCCCGCAGAGCAGCACGCATCTCTTTCCGGATTCCCTGCCGACTGACGTCCACCGACGAGTTTTCCAAGACCTCAAGGAAGAAGGCATGGGTAGCGAGCTTAAGGGTATCTTCTGGGACACCAGGACGTCAGGTACACACTTTTCTGTAGGTTGCATACAGATCTATAAGCATAAATCTGCCACTACACTTAAGAACGGCACCCTCGTTGCGTATCCCGTGCATCTCACTCTCCTAAACTTCACTGCCACTTTCCGCCGACGTTGCATTATGCCCCGACACACCGTCGTTGGCTATCTTTTTGTCTAGCTCTTCCCCCCCGTGGACGACAGAGACTTTGGCATCCTTCCACCTTCTTCGGCTACTCGTGCACCAGACACCAAGGCCTCCGTACCATACTTTGCCCGGCACATTTTGCTATCGCCTGTGCACGAAAAGGCCCTAGTAGGCTTCACATGCTTAGATGCCTACGATCATCTCAGGAAATGTGACCCAGTCCTCACCAGCTCTTGTTGTGACATACCCGAGGCGAAGGACATAATCGGCACCCAATGAGGCCCAAGAACACGCCAACCCTGCCACCGTTGCGAAGTATCTTCGAATTTCCTCACATCACCCGCCTCATTGCGGCCGTGCACCACCCATTCCACCATCCATCTTCGCAGAAAAGTGGCCGACCTCGAGGCCGACGCCGCCGCACATGCATTACTGGGCAGGCCGGCGCGGGCACGAGCTGCAACCGGACAGGCGCAGCAAACACTCGCCGTCTCCTCTCTGCGAAGGTTACCATCCTTTTTGGAAACATGCCCCCTGCTTCCATCCCATTCTCATCTCGACATGCAATCCATTTTCGGTTTCGAACCGCTGCACAATATCCACCCCGGCATCTCCAAGCCAATCAAGACGTGCATATTTGTTGGGCTGGACTCCCTCGACCTATTCACAGCGCAACCTCCCGCTGGCAACAGTCCGAGGCACTTCAGAAACACCCGCACAGCTCTCCTTCGCGAAGTCAACACGGTTCTGCCTGCCATTCAAAGAGACTTCTACATTCCCGGCCTACACGTCGACTTTTCTGCCTCCAAAAAAGGCATTCGCCTGAACGGACTCTACACAGAGGAAGGAGTCCGTAGCATGCTGGAGGCCAAACACTATAAGTCCGTTGACATGGTATTTCCAATTATCGCAGGAATCATAGATCGTTGCTGTGATGAAGCTTCCTCCGCGCCCCTCGCATTTGTTTGCGCTCAGTACTCAGACATTCTAATACTCAGCTCGAGAAAGTAAGTAGAGAAGCACTTAAGCTTCGCCAAGGTTGGCAACCTGAACGGCTGTGTCAATAAGTTTAAAGCCTCCGTGCTCCACATCACTGCGGACCACGATCCAACCAGGCTCAAGACCCTCAAGTTTCATCTCCTCACCCACCTTGCAGACGACATCCGCAACTTTGAGAGCCTACGACATCTGGATGCCGGTGTTTATGAACTCGCTCACACTGCATTCAAGCAAAACTACAGCCGCAACTCCAAGCGAACGGGAGCAGATATGGACGAAACCGTCGTCCGAATCCAGCACTCCGAAAACCTTACTGCCGTTCGAACGCAGTTCGGCCCCATCTCTAAATCACTACGCCAAGAAGCTCCAGACATCTGCATCGATCTTCTTGTCGAGATTGGTAACCAGGGCACCACTTTTCCCCCGGACATTGTCCGCGCCTAGCTTCTCCAGCAGCATTCAGTCCACAAATATGACACTGTCCAAATTACTGTCGCCAAAAGTGGTTACGGTCTCGGCGGCTTCTATCCTTACGTCAACGACTATGATCCCGACCCGAATGTCATTCGAATCGACCCAATGCAGAAACACGTCATTCAGCGCGTTTATGCTTATAGCAGCTTCGGCCCGACGCAACGGCAGCGATTCAGTTTCGTGCTCCTGGTCGCTGACGACGAAGAACACACAAACACTGTACGGGTAAACCAGGTTCTGTCTCTCTTCCGTATGCCTGGCCGTGAATCACTGCAGCGTACCGAGTATGCCTTCGTTCAATACATGGATTGTATTCCACCAACCGACGCTGTTGATGAGACTCTGCAATGCGGTTGCTTGTGGTCGTCTACATACGAGAATGTAAATAGCATAGAATATCCAGTCCCGCTCTCAGAGATGCAGCGATGAGGGCGTCATGCTCCTACTTCTCCCTGGTTTGGAATGTGCAAGGCATTTGCTATCATTGGGACAGCTCACGTGGTGAAGTCAAATTTCCACAACCCTCTTTTCACTCCTCAGGTCGACTGGCTCTACCATCGCTTCTACACAAACCGGTTCTGCAGAGACCCTGATGCACGGCCAGTCCTACCTGAACCCTCGCCTCCAACGGACACGCCATTCTCTCTGCACTAGAGTTAAACACACGCGAGAAGGACAGTCCGTCTAGTGAGCTACCAACACACAAGTATGGTTTCTGTGCTTCTCTTTCATCTGTGCGTTGACAGTTACTCGTCCTCTACTCCAACAGCAGCGCGCGGCGGAGAATCTAAAGTTGTGGCGGGAATCCGCGACTGGCCAGAAACGCCGTCACAAAGCTCAGACAGTCCCTCGCTTGAGCCTGTAGTGCAACATAGCAATCGACAACACCGCCAAGCATACTGGCGATGTTCTCCGAGAACCACGTCATTCGTACAGCTACACAAAATTTGTTCTCTGCATCTAATTTCACCACGTTTCTAGCTACTCCAAGGGCGCATGCTACAAATACCTCCCCTTCCTCTTCACCAGACCGTTCCATCTCCACATCCTCCGACTCACACATTGCTCCCTCAACAGTAGAAACGTGCTGAGACATCTCCTGCCGAACAATGCGCCATGAAACGCTGGAAACGCTGCGTAGTATGTGCGCGGTTGCCAAGGGCAGGTACTCGGAAAACGCCAGGCTGTGAGGGCAAGGCGCTGGCTGCTACGGCCCTCACCGTGCTGAAGATAGGATACCATTGTTGCCAGCCAGGCATCCAGACGAGCCGGATTCATGGTAGACCCGTACGCAGACGTTTCATCCTGTTGAGCATGGTACTCTCGGAACTCCTAAAGGACATGTCTCCCCAAACAATTTCGAAACAGTACGTCACACTTGTCAAGATGAAACACCTCCTCCGGTACAGAGTACTCACTGTATGCTAGATCCTCGACCTTGCTGATTCGACACCATGAGAAGTCTGTAGTCCCTTGCTCCCCTTCTGGTCCCATTAACTTCACCAGCGCTTCAAGTGGCTGAGGTGAGCGCTCTGCTCGCTCACTGTCCGAAACAAACGTGGTCTTCCGCGACATCAAGAAGAACTACCCCAGGCATTGTAACTGCTTGTTCCTCTCGTTTATGTTCCGCGCGCTCATCACGTTAGAAATTGTATGCCCCATCCTTGCGCATAGAGCGTAGTCTCTTGAACCAGCTTCCTGGCACTCGCGACGAGATTCGGTGTCCGGAAGCAAGGCTAACCAGGTCCAGGTGCCAAGCACTGCACGTACCGTTCCATCGAGAGCCGTCGCCTCATCGTCGTAGGAACGCGTATACCCCGCCTCACGATTGGCAAGAACAAACGCTTGAATCGGCAGGACAAACTCCAGGCCGTCCGCGGAAAGCCCCCCCATTACACACACCTCACTGCGACCCGCAGACTTCCGGACTGGAACAGAACTTGTTGGGTCCAGCTCAGCAGTTTGGCGGTGGCACCGTTGCGGAATCTGCTTCTCGTTGGTCTTGGCAACGACAATATACTTTGCTCACACTTGTGTCAGACGCTTACGACTCTGACCACGTCCAGTTTCTGCACGGGGTGTGGCCCGCTGGGTGCCACCAGAAAACCCGCGAGTCCCGTGTAGGCTCTCGTTCTCCTGCTTGACGTCCTTGAATCCGGCTTGTAGGAGGAAGACTTCCGAATGCGTGGCCTCAGTCGTCACCCGAACCTGAAGAAGCTCTTGGTCGGCCTGGCGTATCTTCTCCTCGTAGTCGTTGACCCTTGTCTTGAGACCAGCAATCGTTTGCTCTTACGCCCTGTCCTTGTTCGTCTGCTCAACAAGCAGCGTTTGTAGCTCTTCCGTTTGCTCCTGCGACATCGAGTATGAGCAAGCTACAGTGGGAGTCTCAACCCTTGTCCGGGACGGCAGGGGCGGAGGTGGTGACGAAGAGGGTCTCACCCCCGATGCACCAGGAGGACACAGGGTCCCACGATGGATTTGCTCTACTCTACGGTGGTGTGGGACCGCACAGCGGCGGCAATGCTCGGCGTGCGGACACCCGGAGCGAACGCGATTCTGGGCCGGACGGTGAAACTGGCTGTGCTCGAGCGGCAGTCGGATTGAATAGACGCACGGCAGAGAGGCATTTGGTTTGCAGCACGACCTGGTGGCCAGTGTTTTTGTAGCACTGTGAGTCGCCAGAACAATGGTACCGTCGGCTTGTTCACCTCCTGGACGAAACAGAGACGCAGCCGGCGTTATGTGGTGCCGCAGAATCCGTGTTAGCCTGCCTGCCGGGTTGCGCTTAGTTGCACTACGGTCGCAGTTCGTTGCGGCCACAGCTACAGACGCAGCCGGGGCATAATCCTTCCCCTCCCGCTGGTCGTGGGTGTGCTTGCGAGACCTTTGCATCGGAACAGCCCATCTCGTCGTTCTGGCCGGCGGAGCCATCGATGTAGAGGTGTGCCAGAGGCAGGACAGGACAGACGGAGACTCGCTGAGAAAAAGAAGTCTGAAAACTACGTCGCATTTGTTGTGAACTGAGCAGTACAAGTGCCAGCTAGCAGTTACCATTGGTAGTGGGGCCCTTGTAAAGTCATGCACACGCGGAGATTGCCAGCCGACGTTTAAGATATCATAAGCGTCAACGGCAGGACTCGAGCGAGGAGATGAGGGCCTGAAAATGGGCATTCCAGAGAATATCGAAATCTCAGACTAGGGGGGTGTCACTAGTGACAGAGGATCAGATCTGGACATGTGAAAATACGTTGGCCGGTGGATGCTGTTTTTGAGATTAGGTTTCGCACGTCCATCTGCTTTTGTGTTTGACATGTGTAGATCGGAGCTCCTGTCACTAGTAACACCCGTCTAGTCTGGATTTCCATGTCGTTTCAAATCCATTTTTTTCGGGTATAGCGGTCCAAAGATCGCCCACTTTTCTGGGCGACCTTTCTTGCTGCTGATGACATGTTCTTCTCAGCTACTAAAGTGTGACCTGCTCGCCCGGAACTGGCCCTCAAACTGGCATGTTGTGCTTAAGTTTGTTTATCTGCCCGCTACTTTGGGAGATCCTATGACGCACATAGAACCTCAACGTTTCCCCGTAGTTTGTGAGCAGCTCCTCGTGCTTCAGAATCTCATC
>JAUKWC010110041.1:24812-67782 GCA_032356245.1 Endocladia muricata
ATCGTAACCGTACTCGGTGAACGTAGAGCTCTCTGCGACAATTCCCCTCGATCCTCGTAAAACTCCACGTTTGTGTATCGCGTTCTAGGCATACCGCTATTTTACTCCTTCTCATCCCCAGGTAAGTGCTGTGCACCGTTCACAACCGTGGACACAAAAATTGGTGCCGATACATTGTGCACCTGACACCTTGCACCTTTGTGGGACTCTGCCCGCTTCTCGACGAGAAGAGCTACCGGGTTGCGACGTTCTTTGTCTACCCACAAAATTCCGCCTCCGTAGATCTTCATGTTCTCCCAGGTGCGCTGACGCTGGTATGCGTACAGGAGCGTCCCATAGAAGGTGACGATCATCTTTCCTTTCGCGAAGGCCCGGTCCGCAAACATCAATAGTCTCACACATTCGTACTTTACCGTCGACGGACGCACCACCTCATACCTGGCCATCGCTTCCCCCGGCCGTAATATTGGCGCGTCTTGCGTGTACAGCAAAGAGTTATTCTTCGCCGGCTAGTTGTCCATCGACGCCCGTCAATAGCGCAGGGAGGGCATGGAATCCCTGGCGTAGCCCCGAGTGAACCGAACTATATAGTCCTGTATACATTGGTACCGAGGACACTCATCAGGAGCATCCGCAGTGCTGTTCCCCTTTCTGGCAGATACATTACAATTCAGGCCGGCCAAGTACCTTGCGACAAGCTCCAGAATCCGCAAAGAGCCACCAATGTCGCACCCGATGCCCTCAACGGTTTTGCAAAACGCCTTAATGAAGCTCGGTAGAGCTTAACTGACTCAGTTGCCATCCATGTCGCATCCCACGAAACGGCGATGTCTCGGAAGCCCTAGACATGCTTTCGGGGTCCCGCAACTACCACTAAACAGGTCCATCACACGGTTCCCCTGGTGTCGAATACTGCAGTACTAGCTCGCCCATACGCTCCATGCCATTCTGATCAGGTCGAAGGACCTTTGTGCGACTCCCTTCGTTAGCTCTTCTCACCACCTCTCCGGGTTCCAACCGGTTGATTCCATAATTACAGTTGGTCCGAGCTACAAACGATGCTTGCCGGGCAGGCAAACAAGGTCAGGGTGCATGATGAAGAAATTGCTGGTCTCATCAGAAGGGTTAATCACTACAAGGAGAGTCAGCGCCAGGCCGATCAAGGGCATCCTGGGGTGCGGGTGACGACTAATACAATATTTTCCGAGTCACTGCGACCTCAAGGCGAATTGAAGGATGTCGAGGTTACGAACGAGAGCCTACGCGTGGCTCGCTGGATTTCTTGGGGCACCCAGCAGACCCCACCGTGTCTTCGCACTGGAAGCGGTGAGAGTTGGCAGGGTATGACAGAAGTGGAGGCAAAGCACACTGGTGTTGCCAAAACCATCGGGACGCAGATTCTGCAATGGTACCACCACCTGACTGTAGAACTCAACCCAACAAGTTCTGTTCCAATCAGGAACTGGGCGGGTCGCAGTGAGCGATGCATGGCAGGAAAGCTTTCCGCAGACGATGTCGAGGGCGTCTTGCCGAATCCACCGATGGTTCTTGCCAATCATGAGGAGTACTGTACCCATTCCTACCACGATGAGGCGATGGATCTTGTTGGAATGGTGCTTGCAGAGCTTGACACCGTAAACTGGTCGTCCATGTTTTTGGACACCGAATCCTGCCACGAGTGCGAGGAGGCTGTTTCCACGGACTATGCTCTATGTGCAATAATGAGGTACACAGTCTCTGACGTGATGAGCGCGCCGAAGTGAGACGCCAGGGACAAGCTGTTCCAAGGCCCGGGATATCTCTTCTTGATATCGTGGAAGACCATGTTTGTATCAGTCAACAAGCGGCCGAAGCGCTCCTCTCAGGCACTACGAGCACGACTGAGGCGGGCGAGGTCGGAAGGGGAGCAGGGGACTCCATACTTCTGACGGTGGCGACTCAGCAAGGTCGAGGATCCAGCATAGGGTGATTACTCTGTACTGAAGGAGGTGCGTCATTTTGAGCAGGGTAACCGACTGTCTGGAAACTCCTCGGGAATACATGTCCGTTACGAGTTCCGAGTTCACCACGCTCAACCGGACCGAACGTCCGCGTACGTGTCCATCATGCAACTCGCACGCCTCGATACCTGGCTGCCAAAAGGGGTATCCTGCCTGGAGTATGCTGAAGGACGTGCGCGCCAACGCCAACACACTTCCAGCCTGACATTTTCCAAGTACCTGCCCATGGCAACGGGCACAGATACTATGTAGCATTTGGAGCGTCTTTTGTCGCATTCTTCGGCAAGAGATGTTTCGGTATTGTTCTACGGTTGAGGACGTGTTGTATGCGTCGGTGATTGAGTGGATGGAACGTTCTGGTGAGGAAAGTGACGAGGAACTGTTAGCAGTAGCCCCTAGAGTAGCCACGATCATGGTGAGGGTCGGTTCAGAGAACAAATGTTATGTGGCGCTACGGAAGACGTGGTTTCTGAACGAAATCTCCTGTATGCTTGGCGATATTGTCGATTATCACGTTGCACATGCAGATTCGGGCTAGGGACCGTATGAATTTTACAATGCCTCGTCCTGCCTGTCACAAATTCTGGCCATGACTCTAGGATTTTCCCGGCGCTCCGTTGTTGGAGCAGACCAAGAGTAACTGTCGACACACAGAACAGAGAGAAGGAAGGAAGCCGTACTTGTATGTCCGTACCTCACTAGGCAGATTGCAGTTTTCTTGCGTGTTTAATTCTAGTGCAGAGGGAATTGCGTCTCCGTTGGAGGAAAGGGTTTGGGTAGGACTGGCCGTGCCTCCGGGTTTCTGTAGAACCTGTTCCTGTAGAAGCGATTGTACAGCCGATGGACCTGACGAGTGAAAGGGGGGGTGTGGAAATTTGACCGCGCCACGCTAGCTGTCCCAGCCGTAGCAGAGGCCTTACACAGGCCAAGCCGGGGAGAACAAGGAGCTTGACGCCTTCGTCTCTCCGTCTTTGGGAACGGGACCGAATTTTCTGTCCGATCTACATTCTCATCTGTAAACCACCGCAAGCAAACGCATTCCCGGGTGTCATGAACACCATTGAATCGTGCAATACACGCGATATCGCGAACAAAAGCATACTTGGTAGGATGCGGTGATTCACGATCATGCACACGGATGAGAGACAGAACCTGGGCCACCCGTAAAGCGTCTTCGTGTTCTTCGTCGTCAGTGGCCACGAGCACGAATCTAAATCGCCGTGATTTCGTCCGGACGAAGCGACTATTTGCATCAACGCGCTGAATGACATGTTTCGTAGTTGGTTCGAGTTCAATGACATTCAGGTCGGGCTTGTGTTTTTTGACGGGACGGCGCAATCCGCCGAAAACGTGACCACTTTTCGCGATAACAATTTGAAGCGTGTCACATGTGTGGACCGACTGTTGTCGGAGAAGCTCGGGGCGCACAAGCCCCAGCAGCGTAATGGTGCCCTGGTCACCAAGCTGGACAAAAAAATCGATGCGGTTATCGGGACCTTCTCCAAGTAGAGATTTGAGCATCGGTGAGGCGGCCTTCTTCGTTTCCGAGAAGCGGCATAGGAAGGGTTCTGAAGTGAGCGAGCTCGGGGAGGTACATTCTGAAGCCTTGCGTGACAAGACGCGCCCGGTGTCTGTCGTTCAGATTCCTATGTGGAGTTGTGAGGCGAAGTGGTCGAAAGAAGGATTCAAGTTGACTTCGAACGGCAGCAAGGTTTTCGGAGTGGTAGACTCGGCGGACGGTCTCGTACATGGCTGTTGCCTTTCGCGTCGACTCATGGAGGTAGTCTTACTTAAATTTCAGTGTGAGCGTGCTCACAAACACCGGCATCTAGATGTTCTAGGCCTCCAAAGGTGTGGATCTCATCTGCGAGGTGGTCGAGGAGATAAAACTTGACGGTCTCGACCCTGTTCGAGTAGTGGTGCCCCAGGATGTGGAACACGGAGGCGTTACACTTACTGACTCGGTAGGCTGGGTTATGAACGTCGGCGAAGCTCCAGTGCTTTTTCAATCCCTGTCTCGAGCTGAGCATTAGAATATCTGAGTACTGATCGCAGATAGATGGGAGGGACGCGGAGTCGGCTTCACCACACCAACGGTCTATGATTCCTGCGATGATCGGAAAGACCGGATCAACGGTCAATAGTATTTGGCCGGCAGCATGTCGCGGACCCCTTCATTTGTGTTAAGTCCGTTCAGGCGAGGGCGTTTTACGGAGTCGGAGAAGTGGATATGTGGGCAGGGAACATCGAAGTGCTTCTGAATGGCAGCCAGATCTGTCTCGGCTGCCCGAAGGAGAGATGTGCGAATGATTCTAGACTATTTCCGACTGTTTCCGACGGAAGCTTCCGCTATGAATAGCACGGCGGAGTCGAGCGTAAAAATTATGCAGGTCTTATTCAGCGTGGAGATGCCAAGGTGGAAGTTGTGCAGCGGTTTGGAAGTGAGAATGGTGTGCTTGTTGAGATGATAATTGGACGGAAGGAGGGGGCAGGTTTCCAAGAAGGATGGCAACCTCCGCAGGGGGGATGTATCGAGGGTTTGTTCAGCCTGTGCGGTAGCAGCTCGCACCTGCTCCAGCCTATGTAGCAGTGCATGAGCAGTGTCGTCGGTCTTGAAGACGGCCAATGTTCTGCGAACATGGATGGTGGAGTATGTGGTGCGCCGCGGAAACGAGGCGGACGAACCGAGAAGATTTGGAGATACTTCCCAACAAGGGCAGGAATGGCTGGTTTTTGAGCCTGATCGAGTGCCGACGATGTCCCTCGACTTGGGCATATCGCAAGAGTAGCTGATGAGGAGTGGCCAACATTTCCAGACACCATGGTTCGCATCTGAGCATGTGAAGGCTGCGACGACTCTTTCATACAGAGGCGGTGGCAGAGATTGCAGGCCGGCGTTTACTTGTAAGGTTTCGGTGTCTAGTGCGCGAGTAGTCGAACAAGTCGGAAGGATGTCCGAGTCTCTGCCGTCCACGGTCTGGACGAGCTCCTCCGGATAATAGTCAAAAACGGTAGGCAGGGACATGATGCAGCGTTGGAGGAAAGCTGGAGTGAATTTGATGAGGGTAGGATGCACAGGATACGCAACGAGGGCGCTGTTCTTAAGTGTTGTGGCCGATTCATCCGTTTGGATCTGTGTGCAACCTATAGACGAGTGCGTCCGCGACGTCCGGTTATCCCAAATGACGCCGTCGACCTCTCCGGGCATGCCGTGTTCCTTGAGGTCTCGACAAACTCGTCGGTGTACATCAATCTGCAGGGGATGCGCGAAGAAAAGTGTGTCTCTCCGCGGGGGGTGTATACAACGGCGGAAGGAGCAAAACTCTGTATTAGCTCGCCGTACTTGATTTCGCAGGATCTCGACAGAGTCCCGGAAGTAGGTAATTTCGATGGACAGACCACTCTGGTCCAACACACCAGTTGAGGAGGAGGCCTGATGGTGAGGATCCTTCTTGACAACAGCGAGTGTGAGGGAGCGACACTTGTGTGAGGAGCGAATGCGGTCTCCAAAGCGAGCGAGAGAGGAGTCGGGATCCCTCTGGATAGAGGTGATCTCGTCAACCGTGCGCGGGCTAGCAACACTTTCTACTTCCGCAGAAAAAACTGCGATAGACTATACGGGGAGGTCAGTGTTACCTATGGTTGGTTCTGCATCAGGTTGACACAGGAATGGCAGTAAGGGAAGCAGAGGGCCTGGAGCCTCATCAGAAAGCACGTTAACATCGTAGTGGACAGGAGTCGCTGGAGCGGTTAAATCTTGCGGAGAAGTAGGCACGGGCTCTGCCGGGCGATGTGTCCGGAAACGCCACTGTTGCTCGTGTTTGGAAGCGAAGTACGCGCCGAAAGACGAGTCGACGCAGCGCTGAAATTTGAAGCGCACATGGAGGGCTGGCAAAGATGGCTGCGAGGGGAAGGGCTGGCGAGAGCAGTCGGAAAGGGGAGAAGTAGGACGTTCCCCACAGGTGAAGCTGTCATCTCGTTCTCACCACAAACAAGACAGTAGGCCTACTCGAGAGCACTCCCTCGTGCACGAAACCTACAACAGGTCTCGTCCTCGCGGGAGTGATCAAAGTCGAAGACGGGGCCAGTAATTCGACCCGTTTGTACGCTATTAGCTGTGTCGACAAGAGAGCATCATGCCTTCGCTGACGCTTTCTACAACAAAAGGTTGGAATAGAAAAGTAGTAATACTGAAATATCCCTCACTGAAAGACGTTAAAACTTTCGCACGGCCTAGGGTTACTTCAAGTCACGGCGGCAGCACTGTGGAACGCAGGAACCTTGTATAGGCCCTGTTTGAACTGCAGCGACGCGAGACGCTACTTCGTCAAATCTGCGAAGGTACTTTGCCGTCGACAAAAGTACTGAGCGAAGCTTTTACCTTGTGGTGTGACGGCGTGTACAGGTAAGCAGCGCATATTCGAAACAGTATTTGCACAGGCACGAAGTGTTGAGGCGGGATGCGTGGTATCTGTGAAGAGTGGCGAGACGTGCAGTGTGCGATGGGATCCGAGAAGGGCGGGTGGTCGGAGGTGAAGAGAGGCAGGGAGTGCAAGTGGTACTGGGGTGTAGTATACGTACTTGAAAGAAAGGTGGGCAGGATCGGTGACGTCGTGCAAGAGTTGGGAGACGTATGGAGTGCGATGCTATGCGAGGAGTGCGGCCTGTGGGAGGTGGAGAGGATGAAAGATTTTGGGTGGTGGTGGGGTCTGGTATGCAAACTAGAACGGATGGTGGGCGCGATGGGTGACGTCGTGGAAAACTGGTCAGACGTTTGGTGTGCGCCGCGATGCAGGGAGTCTGGGCCGTCGGAGGTGGAGAAAGTGAGGGACTGCTGGGGGTGGAGTGTGGTGCACAAAGTCGGAGGGAGGGTGGGCGAAAGGGGAGGCATCGTTGAAGAGCGGCGTGATTGACGGTGTTCGATACGATGCGGGGAGTGCGGGCCGTTCCAGGTGGAGAGGATGAGGGAATCTGGGTGACGGTGAAGCATGATGATGAACAAGGAGGTTCGTCCAAATAGTCTAGAAGGACAAATCATAAGCTAGGACGGAAATGTAGTAGAACGAGACGGGACGTTCACCGCGCGCAGCGTGCGTTCGGCTTAGTTTCACTACGTACGGTCCGCAGCTTCCCCCGTCACAGTTCTGAGCGCCGCAATACTGCATTCGGAATTGCGAAAAGTGCGAGGGTAGTCCAGTAAAACGAGGGGTGGACTTCTCAACGTCGCAGTACGCTGCCCAGCATAACTGGATCCTGCAGGTCCACAGGCAGTAGTATATCAACTAGTATGACGGGACCAGAAATTTCGAAAAATGGAGTTCGAAATCCAGTACCACTAGGCCTGCACGTCCACTTGGAGCAATTTCGGGCGTGGTAATACTGAACCTGGAAGCCCACTTGGTGGAAGTCCATAACTAGTAAGACTGGGCGCAGACGTCCAATTAGTGGAAGTCCGAGTCTAGTAGTACTAGACTCGGCCGTCCCCGTGCCGGAAGTCCAAGTACAGTATCACTAGGCCTGGAACTCCGAAATATGTAGTAAACCACGGGTATTGTTAGACTTCTGTACTGCACTCGGCGGACGTCTGCATCCATCCACGGAAACACGGACGGTATAAATACCGGGCTCTTGATTCTTTTGAAGATTAAAGGTATGGAGCATTTGGGTCATGACTACTGCGACAAAGCGCCTTTCTTCTCGCATCCCAGAAAGTGGCAGTGGTGTCACAGTCATCTGGGACTAATTGACAGTGAATCAAACAGAATTCTGACATTCCTCATGTAACCGCCGTAGGTCACTTGTATGGAGTAAACGGTCTCCACCGGGCAGTGGAAAACGGAGGTATACAGAGAACAAACTACGAACAAAGTATGCCCCTTTTCGCTACCCGCAAAGCCGCTCGAACACCTATACCTTCCGCCAGTCCGGCAGATTGCTGCTGCTAGTTTCATGTATTGTTCGAGAATACTCGTTTAGTACGAGTATTGGTTTCGTTGATTCCTCTTGGGGTGCATCTTGTCGGTGAGCATCAGTCGCAGCTTGCTATTCCAGTTGTGTCTTTCGATATCTGTCCCACTTGCTCGTACCTTTTATCTTATAAGATGGCAAGGTACGTTCCAATGTTAAATTTTCGACCTTCGGACTCGGTGCAGTTCTGATAATGATTCGCTCGCCCGCGTACTCTCGACACGATCCAGATTCGCTATCTTCTGGTTTACTTGTGCTGGAGTTTTGGAGTCCTTGTGAGCTCAGTTCCACTCCAGTTCCCCGCACGAACCCTTCGAAATATCTTCCCAAATTCACGCCTGCAACATCCGCGACGCGAAGCCGTTTCGGAGAGGTAGCAAAGTACCAAGACTGCATAGATGTGATGCACATCCCGAAATCCTCAGCATCTTAAATTCGCATCTACCTCGCATCGGTCACACGTAACGGGGTCATGACACCGAGCCGATTGGCGAGGGGCGAAAGTAGCTGCCCATCCACCCGAGAAAGATACTCGAGCCACTATTACGAAGTGCTGTCTCGGCCCATCGTGTACTCAAAGCCCTACACAGATTGGACAATAGCGTTGCGAGCGGCCACATTGGAAACGAAACCAGCCAATCGTCGAGGGGATCACTAGAACACAAGAGATGAGCTGCTCCGTCTTATGATAACGCAAGAGAGGATACTGCAACTATTTGTGAATTCCTAGTAGCCCCATTTGGTTCTCATTCTACTCAGAAGGTAAAGAGACTATATACACGAAAAGGAACCCACCGTTATAGCACCTTCAAAGACTACACTACCTACACTACAACGACTTGATGTTCTGAGAATCCACGACATACTCCTTCAACTTCGAACGAAGTATTATGCGGCCATTTGCCTACGCATTCAAGCAAATTCAATCGGCCTGCTACTCCAATGTACAGTTTTTGAGTACATGCAACCGTAAATATTCCGGTCAAGTAGAATATCGACAGGCTTTCTTTCTTCGAATTGCCGTGCTCACTAGAAAAAGGAGCACTAGAAAACTTCTCCGGTGTTCTGTAGCCTTTCGAAGTGACGGAGAACAGGTTTGAAAGCATTTCATTTCAACGCTCATCGTCATGCCTTAATATGAAGGAGGAAGTCTTCGTAATTAGTATGTACCACGCCAGATAAGTACTCTTCGGCCTGAATAGAATGTGAATTTCAAGCCTCGTTTAGCTCTCTCATTTTAAAATGTATGGGAAAAGGCCAAGGAAAGATTGGACCGCTCTTCGCCAGTTATGGAAGTCCACGATAACTTAATCAGTGCTTCGGAGAGAATACATTAATCTGTTTATTTTGAGAGCTCTACCTAACGAAGCTACCCGATGAACAGTATTTGGAGGGTACATATCGCTCAGAATATATTCGAAAGTTTCTGCAGGTATAGTGAAGACTTTTTGTATACAGAGCAGATCGAACTGTATGAGGAAGGCATGTATTGAAACGAGTGCCTGAACGATGGGAGGTCTAATGGACTGGGAGAGATGAAAGCCGATCACGCCAGTTGGTGTTTTTTCTGCAGAGAAAGAAGGTTCTCAGAACGACCAAGACTCCCTGCTTATACGGAGGATGTACTAGGAGTATTACCCACCTGAAATATCCCTCTCGCAGCTATTTGGGTTGAACATTGGCTCATACAGTCCGGAACGTCCAATTTCTAACTCCTAACGGTTGCCACCCCAACTACCTCTGCTGCCAGATATTTCCCGAGTGTTCGGAAAGCACCCAAACGTGTGATACCGTGTGGAATCACCCTTCCATTGGCTAGTTCGTATTACATTACGCACCCATCATTGAAATACCGCTGCATACTACTTTCACGCGCAATACTATAATGCCCCATCTTCATAATTGTGCATTCCTGCGGGCTATGATGCAGAATCTCATAAAATATACCTTCGCGAGTCTATATCTATCTCGTCTGTAATTGGCATTAATTTTTTGGTACACCACCAGTTTCATGCTAACCGTACGGATATCTACATACATCGTAGCAAAAACAGCTTTCGAAGAACTGTTTCTCTATTAGTGTCTATGCGTGTGAACAAATCGCGTGGTGATTTCAGGACAACCAGATGACTGCACTTTCATGCTCTTCATACTAACGCTTTGCTTACACTTATTTGTCTGCCCAAAGGCTTTATACACCGCGCATTCTTGAGCTATCTTGAACAGGGCGGGTCTCCGCGGCTCTAGGGTAACAAAAGTATACCAGATTACTTATCTTGTGCTTCGAAAAAACACCTCATCTAGGCCTCCGAAGCTGACACGTTTCAATATTGCGGCATTGTGAATGGGTCTTTCTGCCTCAATCTCCGCATCGCAGAAAGCTCATGTGGCGCATGGTCTTTTCAAGGATGTAAATGCAATCATGGCGTATTCAGGCAACAAATAAGGGCTTGTACCTATGATCATTATTTATGTACGTCGGATTGTTCAAAATGTATGTGAGGCGCTATTCCAGACATCGAACAACAGCGTTGTTATGAGCCGCATGACTCCATGTAGAACGGCAATTCTTCTACTTCCGTTCCTGCCTTGATCGCAGTCATGACCTTGCTTTCCTGGCCAATATGGCCTTACATGAGCCCCGATCTAGAGTCACCCTTTCAAATCAATAAATTAAATGTAATACTGTTCCTCATAGCAGATGTAATGTTCCACGTTTGACAATATTCGAACAAGCTACAGCTGCTCAGCTCTATCGTAAGAGGAGGCAAAATGTTGGCATGAATTACAGGCCAGGTTCGCAGTTTTGGGCGGGCACGCGTCCAAAGTCCTGGTTCCGACGTACTGATTAACTGATGGTATGAAGTGGGACCCGTACCCGAGCTTCTAGCAGCGACGAAGAACGAGTATTTGATTCCATCTGAAAGACCAACAGGGTATTCGGAACCGGTAGAGAAACCGGACTGCCCCGAAGTTCGGATATGAATCATATTGGTGTCCACGTGAGCAGAGAGTTCGTTGTTATTACAGACATTTTACCATTGCAGCAAAAGAACAATGCACTAGGAGGAACCGGGCGAAAAACTGCCGCCAATTCCCTGAGAACTACACCTCATAGGCAATGTAGGTCTGAAAACCACTTTGTGGACCCAAACAGGAAGGTTGACATTCACTCCGCTACTCTTCACGGTATAGAAACTCAGGTGTTAACGAACAGACGTGACGAACCATAGCGTCTGTGTTTCTCGAAGCGGATGCGAACGTCCACCGGTTGCAGGAGCCGACTGTACCTTCCGCCCATACTGCACGTCTAGGAATACTACGGAATGCTGACCTCTGTGGCATCTGAAAGCGAACAACGTCACGTCATTGTCGCGCTGCTCCACTAGATAGACGGAAAAGCGTTTGATATCTACATGGACCTTCGTTTTCCGCTTGGTGACCAGGTCACAACTGTGCTGGTACACACTGTCCTCGACGAGCTTCTCCGGCACCACCCGGTCAACACAGCTGATACTTTCCAAACTATTATCGCGAGAAGCACCTACGTTCGCGGCAGCCTCGATCCTTCCGTCCCCAGATATGATCCGAATTCCAGTGCTATTTGACTCGGCCCAGTCCAGAAATATGTAAACCGGCACATGTATAGAAACAGCGGTTTTGGTCGGACGAAGCGGCAACGATCCAGACTTTTGCTGCTGGCCGTTGAGGACTGCGAAAACATGGAAACCGTATGAGTTGTCCGGGTTCTTCATCTTTTTCGGATGCACGGCCATGAATCACTGTAATGGATCGGATGTATCCTGTTCTGGTACATGAGGCATATTGCACCGATCGACGCTCTGAGTGACGCAGTCGAATGCGTCCGCGTCCCTTGGCCGAGAGCCGAGAAAATTAGTCGTGCAGAAAGCTCCTTCGCTCCGCAAGGTATGCGGCGCCGAGGAAGTCAGGCTCACACTACTCCATACTCTGGCCTGTGCGAGGCATCAGCTATCGTCGGGACAGCTCAGGTGGAATGGGCTTATTTCAACATCCACCCTTTCCGCCTCAGCTCCGCTTCCTCTACCGTCGGTTCTCCATAACCGACTCCTACAGAGCGCTTCGAGCGCGGGTAGGCCTACCTGACCCATCTCCTCCAACGCATACGTCATCCTCTCAGCACTAACATTAAACACGAGAAATAAAAATCAGTCTAGCGGGCTGCCAACATACGAGCTCTGATTGCTACCGTCTCCCGAGGCTGTCTGCACCTACGAGTTCCCCATTGCAGAAAATCGCGTGAGTAGTGATCCAGAACCGTAGCCGAACTGAACGACAGACTACGCATGCCGTTGCAAAACTTCATACGGCCCTAGCTTGACTCTCCGGGTCGTATGCAATCATCAACGCCAGTGCCGAGCATACAGGGGGTGTTTTGTGAAGACAATGTACTTTTTACTGCCAAATGTAATCTGTTTGCCAAATGTACCCTCACCACGCTTCTAGCCATTCGAGGGGCGCCTGCCATGATATCATTACTATCCTGCTCTCCAGACTGTCCTAACTCCGCATTTTGTGTCTCAGACGACGCTTATTGAGCCATACAGCTAGATAGAATCATCTCTGATGCGACAGTCTGGTACAACACGCCGTAAATGGTGTCTGGTATTTCAGCAGCTCCAGAGGTCACGTACTGCGACAGCTTAAGGACGCAAATCCGTTTGCGCTGGCCCGCACGGCTTTCAGAGTATTCAGGACAGTACATAAGTGCTGCCTACTACCCTTGCATGCCTGCAAGTTGCACGATGGAGACCGACACGGAAGTCTTGTCCAGTTCAGTCTAATACGCTCGGAGCCAGTAAAACACACCTCTCCGTAGTGAGTTTTCCGAAGAGTACATAACCCTCCTCCAGACCACATACCTCACTCTGAGGAGAGTAGTCAGTGTTCGCCAAATCCTCGGCCGTGTTGAGGCCCCACCATAAGAAGTCTGGAGCCCTGCCGTCCTGCTCTGAGGTCACCAGCCTCAATCGTGCCTGAAGTGCCTGCGGGGAGCGCTCCCACACTCCCGGTCTGATACGAACATCATTCTCCGCCCGTTCAAGAGGAAATACCCGAGGCACCGAAATAGCTCGTCTCCAGCGTTTCCCTTCCTTATGCTCGTAACGTCAGAAAGCTGTCTGCCTCATCCTGGCACTCAGAATATACTCTGTTGGAACAGCATCCTCGCAACTGCAGAGAAATTCGGCCTCTAAGCACGGAGGTGACTAGTTCCCGCTCCCAAGCTCTACTCGCACCATTCCAATTATAGCCATGACCCCATTGGAGTGGGATCGCGTATAGTACTCCTCGCAATTCGCCAGAAGCAGTGGCAGAATCTACATGACACCATCCAGGCCGTCTTCGGAATCCTTCGCCACTGTGCATGCCTCACTGCGACCCGTTCAGTTCCGAACTGATACAGAAAATATTTGATCCATCACAGGAGTTGTGCGGAGACACCATCGTAGAAATGACTTTCCCGTGGTCCTGGCGACACCCATTTACTCTGTCACGACTTGCAGCTTACGCTTGCGGCTCTGGCCCCGCCTGGTTGCATTACGTGATGCGATCTGCTAGGCGCCTGTAAACATGCTTTATGCCATACGTCGGCTCTCCTTCTCTTGCGTGACAAGGCTGACTCCGGCTCGAACGTCTCTAGAATCAGAGATTGTTGCCTTAGCCGTGACGCGCACCTGGAGATCCTTTTGATGTGCTTGTCATAAGTTCTCTCTGTAGTTCTGGACACCGTTACTGAGACCGTCAATAATCTGCTTCTGCGCCTCAACTTTATTTCTGTGCTCCGCGAGCATCACTCGAAAAAGTTCGACTCCGTCATGCAACATCAAATCTGGTCAGGCTACTGGGGAAGCTTGAAACCTCGTCTGCGATGCCGTGGGCAGAGGTGGAGAGCTAGAGGATCTCATCATCGATGGATCACGACGATGAATGGTCGCACTAGGAGCCTGCCTTACTTCGTGGAAGGCGTGGACAGCACTCGAGCTGCAAAGCCGGACGTGCCGACTCGCATAGCGGACACAAGTCCGGTTCGGACAGCAGAGCTGGCTTTGCTTGACCCACGATCACAACGCAGAAGAGAGTAGGACGGAGGCACCTGTCTGGAGACACGGCCTGCTGGAACGGGGGTTGTCACAGCAGGACTGCGGATCTCCGGAACAATGGAATCATCGGCTTTTTGTCCTCCCGAACCATACAAAGACTGCGCCGGGGTTTTCTGGGGCAGCATGACCCGCAAAAGTCTAGCTACAGGGTACCGGTGAGTCGTACTAAACAGGCGCACTGGCGCGGTTGCAGCGGCAGCCGCCGCCAGGGTACCATCCTTCTCCGGTCGCTCATCTGCGGAGTGTTTGCGAAGTCCTGGCTTCGGCACTGCTCCTCTGTGCCCCCTGGTCGCCGGAACCGTGTATACGGTGCTGTTCTGCAGGCGCAACAGGACAGACCGCGAGTCGGTGAAAAGAGCATCTTCGACGAGAACGTTGCAGTCGTTGTGGCCTACACAGTATAAGCCCGACCTGGAACTAATACAGGGGCTCTTCTTTACCCACGAACACGCCAACAGTGACTGCAGGTCGTTCGAAGTATCACTAGCGTCAAACTTCCGGACCAACAACATCGGCACAGAGCCTTCAAATGGGCGATTCAGAAATTATCAACAATTTCGAGTTGTGGGTACCATTGATGACGATGCTCGGGATTAACTCTGGTGCAAGTATATGAGCAGTTGAAGGTTCTTCTTCGAGATGAGCTTTGCTTACCGACCTGCTCATTTTTTTTTGCACGCCTGGATCTCAACCGTCGTTGTTAGTCCCACCCCTAACCCTTCCAAGGCCGATGACGTTTCCGAAACCTGTGAATGGGGCCCAACAGGTTGTAACTGCTCTTACACAACAGACAAGTCACTTGCTTTCACCGCGTTGTGATCCCGCCCGCTGTCGTACCAGCCCGTATTACAACCCTTCGCATCTGCTCCAAAGAGATGCCACCTTGCACCATACCCACACCAATATACCGACGTGACCTCTCCTGGTCACTTCGGTCCATTCCCGTCTCTCCTCTCAGCACCTCCTTCGCCGTGGTTTTCCCTGCTTCGCTCGCGGCGTTCTGCTCTTCTCTGCTTGCATCTACAACAGTCCTTGTTCTCGCTCCCCCCTTCCTTTCTCGTCAAACCATACTCATACCACCGACTGAACTCACCCGACTCGAGACAGCTCGAGTGCGCTTTTGTACCACCAGTGCTCCTCGGTACTTACCGAAGATGAATGTAAAGTTCGATCTCATCCAGAAGCAAATGTCAGCCTTTCTGCACTTGGCAATCGCAGTAGGCTACCACGCGCCAATGGCGAGCAAGGTAGTTTCCACATTGAAGATGAGGAAGCCTAAGACGGGCAGAAACTCTAGCGTACTAGTCGAGAGTGACAACCCGGTCTTTCGCGAGCTGTGCACCGACCAGATGAAGTAGATAGTGCCTGTAGCGTTGTCAATCGTGTTGCTGACGCGAGTGACAGGATGATTGGGGAGATCGCGGACGGAGACCAGCCGGAGAAGAATTACAGGGTGTGTCTCACTCTTGGCACCAAGTTCATCCTGGCAAAGGCCAGCAAGGGTGGGGAGGTACTTGTGTGGAGACAGTATTCGTTTTACTGCCGTGGGGTTCTCCAGATCCACATACTCTTCAACGCGATCCCCGTTTTCCACTCGCAGCGCAGTAATAGGTGTGTCTTTGTTTCGAAGACAATAATCCAATTGGCATTCGTTTCGCGTATGCTGCGAGCCTGCTGACCCGGACGTAAACAAAGCTCGTGAAATCACAGGACATTTCGGACTGGGAGGCGCAAGTAGGACCCTACCCTTCGTTTCAGCAGCACGTACAGCACTTTGTGGCTTTGAAGTCAAGTTCTAACGGCCTTGGATCCGTCGTGTAGTGTAGCACGTTGCGAGGGGATGGCGTGGCGTGTGTGGAGGTAATTACGAGCAGTGTGGTGGGATAGGGTCGAGCTTTGGCGAGTGACACGGCAATAAGCGCGGTCGCGTGCTTGGACCTATTCAATATGCATTCCATCGTTACAAACCAGACATTGTACGGTGTAGAGCAAGGTAGCGACTGGCTGTAACTGCACCACTTCGAGTCTCGCGATGACAGCTCCGTAAGGGTTTTTGCGGACTCAAGTGCGTGTACTTGGGATTCGCTGGCGCTTAGTTGTACAGCGCCCAAAGATGACGATGCCTATTCAGTGGATATTAAAATGTGCTCAAAGCCGTCAGGTGCTCGTTTGGAAGAGACGAGGCCGTGTCGTCGACATCAGATGACGCAATCAAATACCACGACCAGTGGGGCATCGTCGGACCTACCTCATCAATTCTTGTCTTCCTAGTTGAAGGAGGAGATGTACATGGACATGCAGGGTAGTTATACGCATGCCAGGTGATTTGTAGCACCCTACCATACGGCGCAAGCTATTGAGGCTTTCTTGTCCACTCTGGCCTCATTCGTGCCGCAGCGGGAAGAGTACTTTAGTGAAGCACCAAAACCAGCCGACCGCACGACTCCGTCCCCACCGCCAAAGAACACGTCGGAGGAGTCGCTCCCCGACGAGGATCCTTTCACTGCACTTCTTGCTGAACTTCTGTGCGCATTGAAGACGCACTGCCGTGACTACAGCTGTAGCCTCCGACAACTCGTCGATCATCGCGCTGACGATTCATTTGAGTGCCTGAGTGGTAAGGTTCAGCTGTCGTTGTTGCACCTGCCGTCCAATATCAGATGCGGACGGGGTACGGGCGCCTCCCCCGAGATTGTCTTCGTAGACGAAGGCATAGGCGCTTCCTTCCCGGTATTTGAAATCGTGCTTGCCAAAATCGTCCGAGGAGTCATTTTCTCTGGCAGTTTGCAGAATTGCATGTGTCCGCTGCGCCTGAAACGTTACGGTATGGAAGTGGACGATGAGGAGAGTCACAGAGCCAGCACGTCGAGGCGGAGGAGATCTAAGGATATTTTCTTTATCGTCGAGGACGAGCCGGTGGTAGATGCCCGAGCTCTAGGTCAGAACACGCAAATCGTGGGTATGGAGTGGTCTTCTAACGCCGCAGTCAAGCAATAGGGTGGTCACGTCCAGGACAGGAATGTCCTGTCGGAGGTGCAGTTCACCCGGAAACGGTACCAAAACAACAGGTATATGCAGTCACCGCACGCAGAATGGACAGACTTCATGGATGGAATCCAGCGGATGGGGCCCGTCGAAGCGTATGGAAGAGTTGAAGGGAGGAATTTCCATGAGATGCTTCGTCCTGAGCAGAACAGAATCGAGCGCACGAACGACTTCGTCCCGCAGTGTCCGACACCAAGGGCCGTTCTTGTAGATCTGCTCAGTAGTACTTGCGCAAACGCAAAAGCCTTCACGCCGCGTCCGAGACATGGCTGTATGCTGGGGTGCGTCAGGGACGACCACCGCGTCAATGATAGTCTACTGGGCCTGGTTGAGACGTTTTGTGAACGTGGGGTGAGCACAGCGTGCAACAGTGATAGCTCTCCGCGGGTTTCGCAGGTGGCAACAAGGGTACACAGCCGGCGTCAAACGGAACGTGTCTGCGAGCAGGAGAAACGAACTTTACGACGCTCACGCCGGGTGTCCTCGGCGCGAATGTCCTCTGTACAATGCAATGCAGTTTGTTGCCAGCTATGCAGGGGATCCTATTGCTTCCTCGCGGTATTGACGGGGGTCGGTGATCAGCTGGCCGACAAAGTAGCATGCTCTCCTCAACACTGAAATTCCGTGGGCAATAAGAGCGGTGCGAGCCATAGCGGGTGGTGTGTTCAAGTCTCCGTCTGCGGTGAACTACGAAGATGTGACATTCGAAGTAATCGCGGACGGAATTCTCGGAAAAGTACATAAGATCCTTCCCTTCTACAGAATGCTCAGGTACGCCGCATGGTGGCAGCGCATCGAGGAGAAGACAAATATCTACGGATATGGAAGTTGGGGGGAAGACAAAGAACTGCTCGATTGGGCGGCCCGTTTCGTTTAAAGGCAGGTGAAGTGCCGTGAAGGTCTGATGCATAAGGTCTACCTGATGCCGGCACCATGTTTTATGGCCGCGTATGTTAACGACGATCGGTACTTGTCGGCGGATGAGGGGGAGCGAAAGAACTGTACTTCTAGAGCGCAAGAAGCGAGCGTGGCGCTCTACAACGATCGAGGAGAATTGTGGTAGGGAGCTCTTCATTTACTGAAACCGGCTACGATCCATGCAATGCTGCAGATTCAGAAGGCCAAAAAGCTGATCACGACTCCTCGTGACAAGTTCAAAGCAACTGAGGAGGTAGTTAATGGTTTTTATTTCGCGAGCAGAAAAATAATCTGAGACATTGCCGACAAGTGCGGGAATTAGTTCCCGCCAGTACATCATAATATGGTTGCAGGATGGAAAGACTGGAACTGGCCAGAAACATGGGGGGCCCATGAAGTTTGACGATTCTGTGCCACCGTAGCAGAAAATGAGGCCTGAACAGTACCAGCAGATTAGAGGCAAGGGGTATCACTTATGAAAGGGGCTGGGATCTGTTTTTTTGAAAACACACGCGTAGATGGGTATAGGCTCTTATATTACATTTCAGACATCCGCTAGCTCATGTGGACACACATGAGCAGATTATGGTCGTGGTCACTAGCGCCACCGCCTCCGACCGTCCAAATCGTATATTTTCGAAATCTAAAAATGGCATCTTGCAGCTAGCTCAAAACTGCCTTTCTCTTCACGCCACGCCGGTTGCCGCCGACGGTGGCCGTTAGAACTCCTCTCTCCTTCTTGTCCCTGCCCCTCTTGCCACACGGCTTACATCTCTCCGTATTTCAATTCTCTACTGTCATCCGTACACGTTCTTCGCATGATGCAAACCCTCGTCTCTTTTGAACCGGAGCAGTATTCGCAACATAACTGGCAAGCTTTTCGGCGCGACAACCGTACGGGTCTCGCTTACAGCAGCCGCGGAGCCACAAATGGCGGGACGATTAGAGCGGGAACAGCAGCCCGGAGCATATGGGGAAGAGTTGTAGGGCGAAGTGTTTGTAGAGCTCTTTCCACCGGAGCTGCCGCCCGCAGGATCCCGATACTGGGACACGTCTGGCCGAGGACGCCTTTCGTCCGCCCTTTTCCTACGCCCGAGATCTCCGACGATATAATTTCCCATCTCATGGCCTGGGTGGCGGAAGAGCATCCGGTGTCGTGTAGGATTCTCTCGAACGTCGACTACGAGTGCAAAAAGGTCTACAAGTACATTATGTAGAGTATGGAGCCGCTGGAAGTCATCTGCGACTGCATGGACGCCATCATCGACGAGCCTAAGGCCAACATGGTTTAGCTCGGCTAGAAGTAAGATCTTGATGTCATTTAGGTCACCGTGCGATGCTCCGACAATCCCTCGGAGGCCAGATGTCGCTGATGAGACTATCAAGGATGGAACGTTGTTGTGCAAAGGCGTCAGATGTGCTATGGTGAACAGTGTCCATTGCCGCCGAGCCGCCCTTAGTGTGAAAGGGGACAACAACTGCAAGTAATAGGCTCCCAAGCGCCTCCACATGCTCTTTTGCCCACCGTCATGATAGACACGATATGATGGGGACTTCGGTCATGTCCGACGCATGCCCGCCGAACACAGCCGTCGGAATGGCCCGAATCGACAAGTTCTTTCTACACTACTTCATAAGCGTCTTCCATTTCATGAGAGCTATCGCCGTTGAGAACCACATGTGCGCGCTTTATTCCACTCAGAAGGGAAATGGAGAAGCAGTGATGACGGCCATTCTTCTGCAATCAACGGGCCCATCTGCCTACCAACGCTACGTACGAGGTGCCAAGATCGTTCTCCGACACTCATGCTATGTGAAAGTGCTGGGCAATCTGACCTCCAACAGCACGACGTCTAAAAAGCCGGACACTATGCACTTTGATGATACGCATCTTCGGGCAGGGAGAGCGAGAATCGTCGCTCTGGTCGTAATTTCCGTGTCGCCGCCGATCAACAACCTCGACCGCTCCGAAACATTTGGGATTCAAACTTCCTCGGAGTGCGCGTACCTGCAGTTTTAAGTGGTGCTGGCCCGTTTGGGTAAGTATGAAAATCCCACCGCCCTGCGTTGCGACAACTTCCTAGCGACTACAGTTTCGCAATCTGAACCCCTCAAATCGTCCGTCGAAGAGCTCTCTCCAAAACAGATGCATCCCTTCTGGTAGAGAAACAACGACGGTCGAGAAGATCGGAGCGAGCGCATTAAGACCCACGCTACACAATTCGTGAACAAGGTACTTGACCTCTTTGCTCCCGGGCCCACTAGAGACATAGTCCCATCTCGCGTGACGACCCAGGCTGCTGCGTTATGAAGACGCGGCCTTTGTAAGCATACCACTGCTTCCAACGTGACGTTATTCGACCATGCGGTCGCGGTGCGGTCGATGTGAACAGCATTGGCTACGACAAAATCGCTTTCCAGGAAGGTACCGGCTGCCCGGCGGTCTCGGTCGCTGCCTCGGCTTGCAGAGGCCGGACAGCGGGGGAAGGCCCGCGAAGTGAAAAGGACGGGAGGTTGGTAGAGCTGCGTGTTTGTCGAGATCACTGGTGCATAGCATTGGGAGAAGTAGTAGACTCAGAGGACCAAGGTAACGCAGAAAGGGCATGGGCTAATCTCAAGGTGCCCTGCAGATATCCGGCCGCAATGTTTCGAGCCCGCTTCCAGTCGACTCCCGCACCGATATCCTGATATTCAAGCAGTGCTGGGAGCCATAGGACAAATTTGCATACGAGCGTCCTCCAAACAATGAAGAAGACAAGGTACGGCTGCTGATGGTGGGCAACCCGTGCGTCATCGGCTTGCTGGTTTCAGTCCACAGACCGGTGGAGCACCGAGCGCATATACATCCGGCCATAAAGGACGTCGCATCTATGTACTAGCCGCGATTTTTCATGGCTAGCGACGTCCATATTGGAAAGCGTGAGTGTACTAGTCTCGGTCCAGACATCTAGAAGTCTAACCGCCCTCAGACGCTCGTGCGGAGGACTCTAGCAGGCGCCGGTAGGGATGGTCGCAGAGAGTCCGTATATGCGTACTTCGACCAGCACCGATGCGAGCTTCAGCGTGTTGGCTGCCGAGGCCTTGATAATTTCGCTGACTGCAGTCACAATCCGAGCGGAAACCGCGACTCCCCAACGTTGACTCCTAACCAGATCCTCTCCCTGGTTGAGAAGCTGTTTTCGCATGTTGCGAGCACTCTTAACGGAAAGAGTGCCCTGTAAAAGGGGCCGAATGAGATAGCTTAGAACCACTTCCCTAACGAAGACCAAGAGGGGGGCGAGACAGTAAACAAGGATCGGGTAATTGCCCGGTACTCCAGTTCCCAGAGCCAAGTTAAGGAAGTTGGCGAGTCCCGAAGAGATTTGGTGTGGGCTTCGTGAAAGCGTACGATCCTGGACGTATAGATGGATGAGCTCGTTGCCCGCGCCAGTCTGGGGAAGTTATGTGGCCAGACGCTATTCCTGCCGAAGGCTGGAGCTCGGTTTTCGCTGACTGGGAAAGACTAGCCTTCGTAAGAGCTACACAGTTTCTTGGTACCGACCCTGAAAGTGGGGTTGCTGCGTCTCGTCGCAAGTGTGAGCGCGGCGGTGGCCTTTTGCTTGTGGGTGGTTGACTATCTGCAGATGTTTGCCTCTGCGGAGGAAAGCGACCAGGTGGCAACGACGGCGCTGCCTAACATGAAGAAGGTCGTTGTGCCACCCAATTATGTTTCCTTCGTCCACGCGCATCTCACGGACTCCGGGTCTGGAAATGAGGACCGTATTATGGACGAGGAAACGGTACGGTACCATGTTAACCTCATACTGGAGCAAAAGCCGTGCCAGACGGGATATTAAACGCACTGAAAGAGCTACGCTGGTTTCTAGCTAATGAGATGGACCTCGTGATTGATAGAAATTGCAAACGAGCTGAGTAGTTGGAGAGTGCGGAGAACGCCGATGCCGTTATGTTGGCTTGCTCTGACATGGACGGGGGTAGTCGGGTGGACCAATTCAATTCCAGAAATATTAGTGCCGACTCCAATGACCCCGAACACTCAATTGTCGTTGCACTCAGTACTGCAGAAAAGTACAAAACTCTACGAAAACACCACCGAATAAGATTCAGAAACAAATCTTCAACACTAAATTGCGAGGGCAGGAACCAATTGCAGCCAACGGTTCGCAGTAGAGCGGCTGGAAAAACGTTGAGCTCACGCTTCAGGATAGTTGCCAAGAGAAGGGTGCGATTTCGGGGCCGCTGTAGCAGAAATAAGAAATTTGAGGAGTAAGTTTTGAGGTCCGTGGGGTGTCACTATTGACAAGGGGTGCGATTATCTAATGAGCAGACAGATGTGCGAAATGTAACCTGCAAAACGTCGTCAATCTGCATACGAATTTTGACAAGCACAGATCGCAGCCATTGTCATCAGTGACACCCTGCCCGTTGTAAAAGTTATTTACATTAGAACTCCATCACATACATGCGTATAATCTGTCATTGACGTCGACTCGCGCCTCGCTTTGTTTCTACGGTTCCTGTGATACGTATGAGACTCACGTAGCACAAGAGGTCGGTGCCTACCGTCAGACGGTGGTCATTGATTCCCCGGCTACAACAAACGTGGGGAGCGTTGCCGTCTAGTCTCCCATCGTCCTTGTAGATACAGGTGGCTATACAATGTAGGAAGAAAGTTTCTGTATATGAACTATGCCAACTCGCGAGAAGGCCTGAACATTGAGCTTCATGTGGTACCACTTCGTTGGAAAACACGCGCTGCCAGACGCATGACCTCCTTCGTGCATTGTTCGTCAGTAACTATACGAAGCACGAAGTACGCTCTGCTCCGCATGTGCATCGCACAGGATGACAACAACACGTACAAGCCTCGCACTATATTTAAACCTCATAATATCAAAACGTACTAAACCCACGTCGTTCACCTGTACCCGTCCAGCCCGCAACTTCTTGCGCAAACTATGAGACTGTCCTGCATTGCGTTCCCCTATAGGTACGACACTGTTCGAGAAAACGCCACATAGTTTTCCACTGCCTCTCCCGCTATACGACGTCGGTAGAATTTCGGGTAAACCAGTACGGCTGAACATCACCGAGCATATTACCCGGCTTTCTGGAGCTGAAAATGGCGCACAAGACACGTCGCGGTCTCGATTCCAGGGGTGCGCAATCCGCCGGACGGCGATTATGTGTATGAACGGTCCGAGGTGTGTTCATCGGCCTGATGCAGTCCACCGGTCGCTCAGCGCCATTGAAGCAAGCTAGGTAAGATACGGACCTGCGTTGTACTCCACAACTCGCGGTACGAGCTGGACGATTTCGTAGGAAACGAACTGTGACTAGGGCACGCGGACATTCCCTGGCCACGACATTTCAACATACTTTCTGTGGAAGTCGGTGTCGCTCCGCAATACCGCCGTACGACGTGACCTCCACGTTCCGAAATGCCACGAAAGTCAGCCATCCATGGCACTACAAAAATCGTAGTATGGGTGGAACGTTTTCTGCGCTACTGCACCTACTGGACAGTCGTATTGATCGCCGGAAACACAGACTCACCGGAACGGTCACGAAAGATACGCTTCTTAAGTGATTTGAACGTAGAAAGGCCGGTGCAAAATCCCATGAATGTCACTAATTATTCGGCCTGCCCGTACATCACGTAATATGCAGTCTTGTCTGCTTCCGGGGTTAGTTCGGATATAATAAACTGTAGTCCTTAGGTCCAGTTGTGGGAAGACCTGGGCTTTCTCCAGTTTGTCGACCAGTTAATACAATCCTGGTAAAGGTGTATCATTTCTTTTCGTGATTCCATTTTGTCCCGGACAGTCAACAACCCCTCCCAGCGATTCTCACATGTACTTGATGAGGAAAAATACAGCAACATAGTTGTGTTTCCAGAGTCTACTCTTCCATTTCTCCAACATCTCCTCCACGTAAACGTTCGCAACTTTCGATCCGGCCCGACAAAGCTGGTGCGGTAGTCGGAGTTGTTGCTTTGCGTGCTCTTCTGCTTGCAGCTCGTGATCAGAAAGTCTCCGCGGAGGCGAACGGTCCGATAGCTAACCTGTGATTGTCTCGTCAGACCTGAGCGGGATTCTGTTCAGTTCTGTGCCTTGTCCTTGCTCCATATATAATCTTCTTTCCTTTATTACAGCCGAACGCTTCTTCGTTGACTCCGTTCACTAGCTAGAATACCCGAGAGAAATCCTTCTCCTTTTTGGGAGTTAAGGGGCCCTAGAACGTTTTCACGCCTATGTTTGTGACTTCAAACTCGTTTCCACGCAATGAGATACTCTCCCAAGGTACACTTTTCCTACATAACTTCCGACCTCTGCTGAGGCAGTATCTGTCTGAGTCGTGGGCAACGAGCAACTGCATTTCCACCAAAACACCTTGTTGGCTACTCGAAATGGTCTATTCCGATTGACATGAAAGGGATCCGATAGAACGTGATCCGTTGAGAATCACATGGAAGGTTTCTTCCTTCCTTTCCTTGATAGAGTGACAGACGAGAAACTTCTTGTTCACAGCGTCCTAAACCCTTTATACCTCCTATTGAAATCATGAGCCACTACGTTTGTTTTACGACACACATCCTCAGGAAACCTGGGTGTAGCCTCACCCAGCTCTTAGTCCAAAAGCAGGAAGATTTCGACAGGAATGTCTTCTTTTCAGGGTGCAGTCATCATGAACGCGAATCTTGGAGTTGCTATCCGTAGCCTTTAGAAGGATTGTTATTCCCTTTCGACTGCCCTTCTACAACAGATGCACTTCTACGTCGAGAAAATGAAATTGAGCTACCTGAGGTATGTTTCACTTCTAACCTGAGCTCAATTGTCTCTGTGTGAAGCTGCCACACTCCATTCGCAAACCGCCTCTTTGTCACTTTGCTCGGGTCTGACCTGAATACCCTCGTTCCAGTATGCTGGACCGGCTCATTTTCCGCGCTCATTTTGCAGCCTACTCCTCGAGCGTCCGCAATAATGACGGTGCAGTCTTTTCATCGACCTCGACCGGTCTTACGTTTGTGCCTAGAAGGATGACACCGAACCTCAGGGCACTTGAAACAAGCATTTTTCTCTACGTCGATAGTCCTCGGATTACCGATAGGCAGTCTACTCTTCACATTGCTATTTTTCTTATGTCGAAGGTAGCACGAGCTCGGGCCACTGTGCTCGTGACCTCAAAATGATTACACGGCAGATTTAACCACAGAATCGCTAACGTCAGAAGCTTTTCTCGCGGCTTCGAACAGGGTAGTGTGTTCACTTCTGACCACTTGAAGCTTGATTTGCGGTTTAACGCTAGAGACAACTCTGTCCAGCTCTTCATGTTCCGATACCTCCGTGATAGCTGAGGAAATGGTCTGAAACTCTGACAAGTGCGAGGAATTAAATTTGCGGTGAGCCGGCTCGCTTAGCTTGTCTCCTGATTGCCTTGTTCTTTCTCATGGTATCAACTCGTTCTCCACAGCTGCCATGAATGCATAGAGTGTCGGCAGCGACGTACAGGACCTTTCCTCTTGGAACCGCTAGTCTGCTATCATCCTCACTAAAAATAATGCTGCAACCAGTACTTGGACATTATTCTCGTTGCATACCTCATACCTGCTAATCGACAATATCTCGCGGCACTGTCGCATCTGAAATAGCCGTTTCTGCACAGTTTTCTATCCCCTTATCCCGGTGAGGCTTTTGGGTCAATTGAGCCTTGGTAAGTCGAGGACCGTAGAATCGTGACATACATTTTTCTTTTTGACCTTGTTCTTTTTCTCCTCCTTGTTCGTATTGTCCGATTAGAGAGCTGGCCCCCAGCAGGGGTGACCCAATCTCAAAAAAAGGGTATGATATAATGTAGCTCCATCCGGACCCCACTCTTGAGAAAACCGGAAAAATATTCCCCCCTTCAAGATATCCCCACTAGCCTATCCTTATAGGTCCTGCGCTGTGCTCAATGTACAGCATAGCGATCGGGAGCTCGGCAGACTAATTTAGAACACGGATAGTGAAGGCAAATTCAATGGCTCCTTAAGACGGGGGATAAAAATCGTATATAACTCTCCTGCTATCCTGAACGAACGTAAGTTCTGATTCTCTGACCTTGTCGACCGGCGTACATAGCGGAAACTTCCAGATGGTATTTCAAAAGACGTGTTTGGTAAGAGATAAAATGCGAGACCATTCCTGCTCGCTAGAACTCAAGCATTGTTCAGATTATCACCATCCCGACCAAGCCATCTGGCGCACTCGAGACAGGTACTAATTCTCACTGCCGGACACTACTGGCCACAGACGACGGTTGCGACAGCTCCTATGGGTCCCGGCATCCCAGCCCTCAAGAATTCCTTTTCGCCCGTTGTAATTAATCCAGGCTAGACTATGCAACGAGGTCCACACCATCCCGGGATGCTACCAGTGAAACAAATGACTGACTCACGGAAGGTCTAAAGGAATGGTTAGAAGGTAGTCAGTAGTATTGGTTGATGACTTTTCTAAATGACCAGAAATTGTAAGGACGACTAACAACACTTGTATAGAAAATGTACGCGGAGAACAACCTACCTAAAACATCTTGTGCACAGCCATTTGGGTCCACTTTCGGCTCATATGGGCACGAACAGCCGGTTTCTAGTCTATAAGTATTGGGATCGCACCAATCACAGCTTCTAGATATTCCTCGATTTTGCGAGAAACTTCTAGAAATGTACAAACATGAGCTACTAGCCTTTGATTGGCCATATTGAATCGGAATATACACCATCAAAATACCTTCATAAACTATGTTCGAGCTTGTCAGTAACAAGGGCGTTCTCCGCGGGTGTGCATCGCAGCAACTGGTTGTCTTCAGCAATTGGTCGTCACTTCTATTTCTTATCGACCCCCATACGGTTGCCCCTCAAAATGAAATATGGGGTGCCCCGGGTGGTTTGGGGGTTGATGTATCTCGGCGGGCCTGTTTGGTCTAAGCAACGTCTGTGATTGTGACGAACCAAGAACGGAGGTGGTCGACGTACAGGTATCAGGGAGCGACGGCGGGCAGCCGCAATGCACGTTGCGTCCCAGTGGAGTTAGTTGGCGCGCGATTGGCCTAGACGACGACGCGGTATAAAACGCACTGAAATTTACGTAGAGCAATTTGTTGTCCAGCGTGAGACAAACTGCAGTACTTTGCCTAGAAATTTTCATAAATCGGCAGGCGAACATCCACATAGGCCCACCTATGCCATGCGTCCCTGACCTCACAAACCACGCCTCCACCAATCCCTGCGTTCCACGTTATATTCTGACAGACACCTCATTTTAATTTGCATTGTCGTTTCAGGTCACCTTGTCGCATCCTCGCTTTGTATCAATATTGCAACCAACAGATACATGGGGTTGCTAAAATTAGTTGCGGTGAGCGCGCAGGCGACGTGAGGCACACGCATACCCGGCCCTCGTGTTATGTGCAGATCCCCGTTTACTCAGCAAACAATGTGCCGTCATAAAAACCAGTACGGAGGCAATAGTCCTCACTTTCCGTAGGTAAAACGTTCATCGCGGGCACAAGGAATGGCGCGTGCGTTCGGCGAAGAGTGAATGAGAGGGCACCGTCGATATAGCAGGAGGAGACCGCGGGTATGCACCTTGCTGCCTGTCTCGTTGGAAAAGAATGTAATTACTGTAGTGCCAGTGTAATTAACGACATGTGATAGTAATCACCGTCGCTGCACCGTTCGAGGCAACTGAACGACCTTGAAATGAAAGCAAAAGGCACACATAATCCAACTGATTTGTTTACCTGAGATAAATCTCCCTCGGCTTAACTTCGTCAACAAGAAAGTACATCTACGACAGCCAACTATGGCGACACAGACGTAATTACACTCAGGTTGTTGGTTCTCATACATTGACGTAGGCTATTGTTGGTGCAGTCGAGGTTGTTTTACAAATTTGTGGATGGCTGTATTGTAAGTGACGTGCGGAACTCGAGGAATCCGAATGAAACTTTGCGGTCAGACCTTTTGCCATGTCGGAATGGAGAATTTCGAAAATTTACTTTTCAGCCAGGCAATGTTTCTATCAAGTCCATGCATTGCAAGTTTAGCCTAACCATTCGAGCATCCTGATCACGATACAATCCGAAATCTGCCTTTCACCCTCTCGTAAAGGGTCCTCCGCGTCCGAAAGCAGCTTATTACAGATCTATATCTCGGCAGCGGTATTTCGAAATATCTTACTGATACTAACGTAGAGAATCGGAGCACATAATAATCGGTTTTGTAGCGCTCTATAGGGGCACCGAGGAAAAACGAATTTACCGAGAATAGGCTTCGATAGAACCGTAGCAGTCTCTGCGGAATGGACTGCCATACCATGGAAACGTGCGCAAAAGCCAACATGCATGCAATCCGTTTTGAATTGCGTCAGCAACGACATACTCATGGAAATTGGACACTCACAAATACCTTACAGATGTAGTTTAATGATACATTACTTGATTGAAGCTAGCTCATGGTAAGCCATCATCTAGTGTTGTAAATACTGTTGGGAATTTCCCGACAGTACCAAGAATTGCTGGCAGCCGTCATTCGTGCGCAGACAAAGACTGGATGCATTTGGAAGCGGCTGTTCCTGTTCGTATGAGTCAGAAGTGTACTCAAATCGCTCCGCACTGGAGGCGTTAGGTAGATTTCGCTCCTATTGCTTCTTCTGCACAATCAGGGAAGCGCTGGTGCTTCCTGAAACCTTCAGAGCGTCGGAATTATATCAATCATCAACTTCAACTATTGTCTTCTACTATTGTATCAACTACTACCCAGCTTGCCTGGTTGTTCTTCTCATTTACACAGATAGATTTTGCCAATTGCCAATTCTCTGCTATGAACTATGGAATGTTGCCCTAAGGAATTTGCGTGAGGCCCCTGCTATTATTTTCTAATCTTTTTGAAACATATTGTTGCGAGCACCCAGTCTATAAATCACGAGCACGCGAGCCTATGTCGAATTAGCTGACAGCACGATAGAGTGTCTGCTAATGGATTTTCTTCACAGAATGTACACAAACCAGTTTGCAAATGTTGAGGAAGTAGCAGACCTGATCTTTGGTGCAATTTCATACGGTATACTCGAGTACAACGCCCCATGGATGATATAAATTTCCGCTCTAATAAGCGATATATATAGAATGTCTTTTCAAGCATAAGTCCTCCGGGATCGATCGGAATTCTCGCCCACTTCACTCAGAGCAGAAAGAAAACCAACTGGCAACTGGAGGTTCAGGAGAGAAGTCTTGTTCTAAAACAACGAAATCACATATCATGGAGAGCACATGTTATCTCCATGTCAGTTCATGTTTGCGGAAGTCCCACGAAAGCAAAGTACCAACGAGTGAGAGAGCAGCTCCTTGTAGGTCAAAGTGCTTAGGGCCGGCATGCATTACATATAATCTACTCAAGCAAGCCGACCCTCTCGGCCTCTATCTTGTTTCGGTGATATTCAGTTCCATCACAACCCGGATGCGATCTGTTCAGAAAATTGTATACAACACTCAAGACGAAGGCTGGGTGAAGCAGGACGATGAACTCGGTGAATTCGGCAGCAACGCCTTCCTAATGACACACATGCAATGTATTCCCTAGTGTCCATTGGCCGTGGGGCCTCATATGAGGCTAAATCGTCTCATAGGAGGTCAAGCTTCATGGAGGTATGAACGGGTCAAGGAGGCATCCAATTTTGCCGTTCACGATATCTGCTTGAAACCTTTTGAGTACTCTACTCTACCTGGTCAGATAAGAGCTGTAGAAATCCCCAGCAGACTTTTTGTGCAGTCTGAGTTTCAGTGCAACGGAGTAGACTACCCTTTGTTTTGATGGTAATGAAGGAGGCGAGATAACTTACACGTACAACAACTACCATATTCTGTATACGAATTATATAATTTGCATACTTTCTCGGTGGCCAGTTGGCCTCATATGAGGCCACGTTTGACCTCATATGAGGCAAAACCCAATGTCCGCTAGACACTGGCAATTGGAGGATCTCAACATTGGAAACCTAGTAAGTAAGGTTTGCGTGAAAGCGGCTTTCAACCGACTACACCGGCGGAAATCATTGTTTGATAATGTTCCAGCCATGAATACAAATGAACAAAGAAACTTAGACTGATGTAAATTTATCCTGGCATGATCGTCAGTGCAATAACGACACGATCCCTTCTCCTTCGCACCCTTGCATCCTCGACAACATAGTCGCGCACTCCAGACCTTCAGGATGAGATTCTGTCCTCTGAAATTGTCCTGAAAACATTCCGAATTGCAACTAATCTGCGATTAGGGGATTCGCTGGCATTCCTTATGCTCCTGGCATGTACGAAACCTTCAAATATTGCACTCTGCCATTGTATGTCTTTTCACCCTCTTCTCTCACCATCCTGGTTGGTAATGTCGCTCTTCATATGCTATTGTCCGTTTTCTTCTTAATTCATGTATGCAAACTGCTGTATATTGAGTTGCATCCCTAATGTATACATACGGGTTCGACGCGCAGTGCTTATCAAAACATCATGTGAGCTGTCATGGTGCAGCAAAAATTAGTATTGGGAAGAGTTGGTTCCGGAGAAATATCCAATTCATCCAGAGTTAATCCTATCTTGTAGCGAGGCCGGTAAGGTTTTCGCGTTGGAGCATGAACTCCTACTGCCCTATTGCTGCGTCCCATTCGTTCACGAGTGACATTTCCCTATTTCTGTGCGAGTTGTGAGCATGGCACTATTCTTTTCTTGAAAGAAATACAATCACCAAGGTTAAAGATAACCCTGAGAATTTATAAAATCGCACATTGAATTTCTATGGATGATATGACTCTGCGAAGTTGTTCTCGACTCGATTAATTGGTTTCTCCTTTGATTTCTCCAGGTTTGAGCTGAGATTAATGAGATCAATCCCGGGATCAATTGCTATGTCTCGTCTTCGTGTAGGATTTACTCATGTGACACTGTCTACTCATGGTTCTATTCTCCACTCATCGTGAACTTAGTTTCTTCGCCTACACGTTACCTAATGAATGGAATACATATCAGGGAAATTTGTATGGATGACGTCCCTTTTATTTATTGCTGTGGCCCTGGAGGAGTGCAGCGATGTAGACGGGTGACGACTCAATGAACCTAGCATGGGGTAATTGAAGTCGTAACACACCAACAATTTCTTCGACTATACCAGGAGATGTATGCCCGCGTGAATAAACTAACTCTGCCCATTCTGAACATTCTACCTATTTGAACAAGTTTGCTTTTGATTTTTTCCGTACACGAAACATACACGCAACTTGAAGAATCACAACCGCCAACTACTGACCTCCCACACCGAACCGGTCGGAGCCCATCCTTCACCATTCTCTCCAACTACCAGCTCACTTCTAGCCGCAGTTTGGAACCGAAGCTTCGCAGAAATGAATCCCTCGCCTTCATCCTCCGACCACCTCCTTCTCGTAGGCGGCGGTCCCAGGAGCATTATACAGATAAACTCCGAGATCGTTTTTATGCTTATTTTCCGTAAGCATTTCGAGGAGCTCATGAAACTCGGTGCGTCTTACAACATTAGCACATCCGTCGTTGAGAAGCAATCTTCGGTATGTTTTGGTGGTGCATACACCGCACGTCAGACCGGGATGATGAATACTGGTGTAGAGGAGGATATCTCCTTTCCCATTCAGCTGCCCTCCGAGCATGGAAATTTGGAGTTCTTAAAGCTACTGAGTTACAAGCATCGGTATGATGCTTCCATTGGTAAGAAAACTAACTCATACTACGAGGAAATTCGAACCAAGAATCTTCCGGGTGGAGTCATGTTCAAGCGATCTGTGGGCCCCATGTCCTCCACGGGCGACGGGGCCTTGGACCATGAACGCGCTTACCTGATGAGAGGAACTGTCGGTGATGAGGAATACTCGACATTTGCGGTCACTCGGAAGCTCGCGGAGACTCTATTGCCTTTCTATAAACTAAGAGTGCTGCCCTCAAGAATTGTGAGCCATGTAGCAGTACAGAATGATGGAACGACTGTTGCTATTGTACGCAGCGTCGAGACGAAGGCACAGGAGATAATACCCGCGAATCTAATGAGACTGAACACCGGAACTGTTAGTCGTAATCCAATCTGTGATGAAACCATTAGGAACCTGACTTTCTGCCAGGCCATGAATGTGGACCACTTCAGAAAGTTCTGCTCTGATCGCCTGATGCTTGACGACGAAGGTCTATTGCAGCCTGGGACCAAGATTCTGAGCGGCGGTATGGGGCTTTCTGGACTGGACCAGATCTCAATACTGGATGGTGTCATGCATCTATTTGAAGAAGACGAATCAGCACTACTGGGCTACAAAGTCAGTGATGAAGCGAGACGCAAATATAAAGGTGCCATCATTCTCATCAGCAGAACTCCCAGAAAAGCCTGCTATCCGAGACACACTTTCTCTCCAGATTGGCAACAGGGTTCTCCAAGGTTAGGTTCGACCAAACAACTTCATGCGCTGTTTCTACACAATCACGGCGAGGAGGTGTTCGGAATCTGGCACGATATAATGACTGCTGTTGTTTCGAGGGCCAGGCATACGACCCCAGCTGAAGCCATTGGCATTTTTCGAACTACAGAAGACATGCTCCGGTTCCAGCATGAAGAAACAAAGTGGTTCCTGGAGTGCAGGCTGAAGGCTGGGAAAGAGGAAAAGCGCGGGAACAAAGCGGGCAAGCATCATTATCTTCAAGAGTCAACTAAAACAATATTCGGAGCTTGGCGTCAAGCCGCGTTGTGCCGCGTTTTCGGGTATGGAATTGAGGAAGACCTGGAAAGCGCCACTGAGGAGATGGAGTCGTACGCGCCACTGACCTGGAAAGGGCGACAGGTATGGTTATTTGCCCGTGCACAAATGGCGAGCATTACGCATCCGACATTCGCTGCAAAGGCGTCCAACATGCGCTATTTTAAAAGCTGGGAGCAGCTGAAGATGCACCTGACGTCATCGCCAGTGGAGATTCACAGTATGTTCCATCTTCTTATGGATGCGGGTATCGCGAAGCACGTGCCGGCATCTTATTCCGAGATTCGCTGCAACGTCACCGCTGACAGGCTTGAGCTTAGGGGTGACAGTTATGATGCATTCCTGGTGTCTCCAATGTTTGAGTGCCGGGAGGACCGAGTAGTGCGTTCGCTCACCGGTCAGGTGCAGCCTTACGACGATGATCATCCCAGCTTTGGAATGGTAGGGAAGTTTAGACGATATCAAAATTGCCATGGTGAGCCTGTGTCCATAGAGGATAACGGCCTGAGTGGACATGGTTCCATCATTAAGGCTAGAGATGGAAAGCAGTCGCGTGCCGGTTGTTTTGCTTTAGATGTGAATAACAGGGCATCTGGGGTGAGTATGGGGTCCTCCTGCACTCTGCGCCGTATGGCTCTGTCACATCTGAGAGCGGTCGGAATCAAGATCGCTGAAAAAACTCTCGATGCCATCTACGAGAAGAGCAAGCCGCTTGAGGACGTGTACAGAGTTGAAGTAATGAAGTTTAGGACGCATTTTGAGGACGCCATGGAGATTTGGGCATATGTGCAAGCTATCAAAGTAGTAGCCGGCCGTCACGCAGAACAGTTTCAGGTGCTGTACGATGCTGGGCTAACCAAATCAGCTCGAAAGGAACAGATACGGAGAATGAAGGCGAGCGAACAAGGCATCTTTAAGCAAGCTGCCGCGCTGTATGATACAGCCGTGCACAACACCCCATCTTTCGCCCCACCGTCCCTTAATGAATATTTCGATCGGTTTGTGGATACGACCGAGGACGAGGACAGATATATGTACTCGGAGGCCTTGAACCTAGCTCGAAGACACCTTGGAGCCGCTTAAGTAAAAGCGGCAGAAGCATTCTGAGATTGGATACAAGATCAGTGCGAGTAGAAACAGACTGGCTGGCCATGTGATCATAAGCAACATATCGACGCGGGGGACATTCAACGTGCAACTTTCGAAACAAAGAACGCACTGCTCAGTTAGCGTCGCATTCGCACCTGACAGGTCATCAGTGTATGCGGATGAATCGCGAATGCTTCCTTGTTACAAGTAGGAGTGGCAAAGCAGAAGAGCACTCTCCACGAATCTAGATTGGAAATACAGTGAGTTAGGAACCAATCGCGATTAGGGCTAATATGATTTGAAAACCGGGAATTGAAAATCAGAAATTGCTGCCACCTGCATTCCTATTTGACAACTGCTCGAAAATGTATGGAATTCGTTCAGGGATTGATTTGCGAGAGTTACGATGACTGCGCATTTGCAATTCATGTGCAAATTTGATTGAGCACAATCCACCTCGATAGCTGATAGTTTGAAGGATAATACTTAAAGAAGGGGCACCTAAAGACACTGGAGGAAAAGTATACGAAATATGAGAATAGCGAAGGACAGTAAAGCTTGAGCGTACTGTTCCTATTGCTTTACTTTTCGTCAAAGTGGTTCTTAGGAAGCCCGCGGGAACATCATTACCGTAGTCTGCTTACGTTGCGTGAGTATCTCCCGACTCCTCAGGCCATGCTTTCCGTCTAAGAAACCATACAGAGCGTATGAGAACACCGAGGGCCGCTGAGCTGTATGTGGCATGAATTACCGTCGGTCTCCGTGGCTGGGTGTCAGACTAACCGCCGATACTAGTTTTCTCACTGTTGCTGATGTCGGAGAAGTTTTACGGTGGTGGCGAAAGTTGTAGAACATGCGGACGTTTTGGCACTACCGCTCCCGTTAAGACACGAAGCCGTCTACAGTGTGATATCACTCAAACAGCACGGCCATCACGCTTCATAAATGGACCTACCAAAATGAATGGCACTGATGTCGTTACCATATGCGCACGAACTTCAACTTATCTGCCAACAACTATAATGACATTAAAATGTTATGATCTGCAAATCGAATATTAAAACACCAACCACGCTGTAAACTATACTGATTTGAATGGTAAAGAAAAGGAAGCGTTTGACCCCTCTATTTGCGTCTGGTCTACAACAAAGCGCTTGATACGAATGCAAGGGTAACCACTCTCAGTTAGTTCGAAATCTGACAGATCATACTACAAGAAAAGAGTCGTGACCAAATTGCCGAGATAGTTGGTAGTCTTTGACGATCCAGGGATGTCTTTTATCGTTTCCTTCGCAGCCGTATCTGTCACAGTACGAAACAAAGGCCAGGAGGGCCACCTGAACCGATAAACCAAACCAAAAGACACATTGATCGAGCTGGATGAACAGCAACTATGAGACCACTAAGAGCTGTTATGTCTCGGGATTAGGTTCTCAGGGCTTAGCGAGTTCGCCAGATAGTTTTGGAACAAAATCATGTGAAATACATCCAGGTGGGGTTGTTGCTTTTATAGTATAGTTTAGGTGAGTAGTTGCTACGTGGATTAGATGGGATAGGTGAGTTAGGTGGTTGGGAGGGTCTAGTGGGTGTTGCTTTTATAGTACAGTTAAGGTGAGTAGGTGTTTCGCGGGTTTGGTGGGTTAAGTGGTTTGAAGGGTTAGGTGGGATTAGCAGGTTTATCACACTATACTAATGACCATGGACTTTCTCGTCAAAGCGCGTTGTAATTACCTTACTAGTACGGAGCTTTGCTCTGACGTCTGATTGGATGATTGCGTATCTCCGAAAAAAAATATGGCAAAGTACATTACTGCAATGTTTTCGGGACCGATGTTCTGACGCCGTGGTCCGGTGGCTATAAAGTGCTGCGTTTCGTGGTCATGAAGGGGAGCGAAACGAGGTTCATGCCCAAGCTACGATCTGGTGGGAAATTCTGAAACGAGAACAGTTTGAATGCAAGTCAAATTGTCGTTGTGACGTCTACAGAGGAGTTCATGACATTCTCGATTTGGACTCTCCCCCCACTTTGTCCAGTCTGATATGTACAATATCGCTGAGAACTATTGCACAACCCTCCCAGTCCGTAGATTGATCGCTATGTGTGCCGTAGATATGGAGGTGGTCACTATCATGTTCCCCCCGAATGCCAAAACACCGCCAGCAGAGCAAACATTATCTCATATTATCAGTGCAGAGTATGTAAGTCTCATGACAAGGTTTGTGACCCAGCAGGATAGTTTGGCAGGCGTAGCCGCCGTCTACATCCACTAACGCTGTTGTGCATCACTGCCTGCGAGTGCGCTGTTATACAGGGACGGATAACACTTGGAAATACCTGAGACAGCCACATTCTGGAAGATACTGCTTCCGCGCATTGCGTTCGTAGAGCCGATACAGACTAGCTACTATGTCTTCCGACGGTCGCTCCATTCCTATTTCTCGGCCTAGTCAGTTGAGAACAGAGTGGAGGTAATCAGAAGTATGCTGTTCAATAAGCCGTAGAACTTCGACCTTATCGAGCTATTCGAACATTTCAGACGTACGATTTGATCTCACGAAATTCATTCTTTGCGGAACTTACTTGGACTTATAGGTGGACACTACCGAGCCTCGTTGAGTGAGAATGGTGATCAGGGCCATATTCACGTCGTCGCACGACAACACATGCAGAGGGTAGTCTGAGGTGATCGAAAAGTCGTCAATGGATATTTGGTTCTCCTCAGCATGTGGTCAAGTTGGGCCAAGCGAGCACAAAGGACCGCTGTAGGCAAATCTTGGCCGGCCTTTCGGTATATAATTGCTTCTGGAAGTTGACGTAGAGTTCTGACACACATTTGGGATACACAAACCTATACTACCGCCTGTGCCCGATCTGTACTGCTTCAAGTCTCTTTGGAGGGGATTTCTGAGAGTGCGCTTTTATTCGCGTAAAATCTGGCCTCTACGTGGCTTCTAGCAACTCCCACACACATTGCAGCCGAAGATAACCGGAAAGACGATGGAAAGTGATTACGCCTCTTTCCTGTATGCAAATACGGCGAGAGTCAGTTGTGTTTTCTGCGCGGGCTCGCCGCGGCCCCAACTGAGCACTGGAGCGGCCGCAATTCCCTGCGAAGCAATCTGAAACCGGAGCAGAAGCCCGCCACGTGCAGAAATATGTAAACCAACGATGCCGAATGGAGTAGAAGAAGTGCAGCTCAGGCAAAAGACTGAACTGTTTCTGTCGCCGTTTTCGTATAACACATCATGGATGTTGACACCGGTATTCTACTCACCATGCTGGAAACAAACAACACTCGAATATAAGAGTGTTGTTATGCAAGTGCACTCATTATGTGCACACTCGACATACGTGTATTTAACATAATGTCAAAATAATGCCTTAGAGGCCCATAAACAAGGCATCGGAAAATGTACCACAATATACATCATGAAGCGAACTACACTTGAGTGAAAAAGTGTTGTTTTGCATGTGCACTTGTTGCATGCAAACCTGACACACGTGTATTTCGCAGAAAGTTAAACTATGCCCTTATAGCGCCAAAGACATAGCATCAAAACATGTACCACAATCTACATTCTGAAGGAAACTAACGTCGCGACGCCCACGCGGGTGCCAGTGTTGGTGCCGCATTTGTGTCTTTCTGCGCTTTGGCAACGACCATTCGTTCACGGTTCCGTTGAGACAATTCTGTTCGTCTGACTGAATGGAATGTTCTTGATGCCTAGCCAAATCGCTCGACCGCACACAAAAATCCGCTACGAGTTTTGGAGCAACAGATCCGGACAACCTCAACTCTACTCTGCCTATTGAAACGTATGCATGCAGACCCCTGTGCCTGTGCCGCAGACAGACTGTAGGATAGGATTTGGGTAGCTCAAGGCTTCATGTACGAGTAAGGTGCAGAATGGGCGTACTTTGAAAGATGGAGTCGTACTCCGTGTCGAATTTGGAGAGACGAACGCGCGGCATGTAGTATATGACCACAGCATGTATATGGATTTAGATCATGTTTGGAGCACGTCCTCCCGACAGCTACCATTTCGATTGCTGTCGGGGCATGGACTAGTCCTCACTGACGCTGGGAAGAGTTGGTTGTGCTCGCCGGAGCGCTCCAAATACGTTTTACTATGCTTATCTTCAAGGAACTGCCCGCGATGGAAATCTATACCGATTCCAAGTCTGATCATGCTATCAATATTAGCAGCATTCGACTTCATCCACGCGACGAGCATCAGTTCGAGGTCCTCAACGCTAGTAAAATATACAGAGAGACGTGCACGTTTTTTGCGCGATACGACATAACAGAGCACGCTTCTCTATGTACGAAGTATTTTGGGATAAGTAATGTCGCGAAGAGGGGGTCGCTAGATCCCTTACGGGCTGTGAGGGTCTCAGTTATTTGAGATTGTTACGAACGCACTGATTGTGGATATCTGAGCCGTATAAAAGGGGCCTTTCGGGGGCAAGCTTGCGATAATCGAAACGAGAACAAATGGGTTGTCGCCAACAGTACTCTGTGTAAGCGGCAGTATATATATGACAATAATAGGCAGAGGTATTTTGAGTTGTGACTTTGGGCGATTTAAACAGGTGCATGTTGTACCACAAAATCCGGGAAATGAGACGACCGTGCCAGTCGGCCTCCATTGCGAGAATGTCTCGCGACCGGACGCATGGGTGGCCGAAACGAGATTTTAGACCAACAGTTTGGTAGTCGTGGTCTGTCTTTGAGTGAAGCTTGCCATCTCAGAATACGGGAAGAAGAAGAAATGGTCTGAGCTGTCCGAGCGCTAGCGCAAGACTATATGAAATGTGCTCACTCCGGTCTCCAGTGTCATTTGTATGTTTGTCTGTGCTTCTAAAAAATGGATGCGGACGTCCACCGGGTGCATTGGCGTAGTAAACCTTCCATCCGTACTCCACGCTTTGGAATGCCATGGAAGGCTGACTTCCGCAGCATTCCAAAACGTGGATTTCTTCTAGTACGGCGGTTTTTCGCATGAACGCCGATTTCCAAATAAAGAATATGTTCAACTGCCGCGTCCAGTGAACGCCCGCACCCACCACCGGCAGCTTATTTCCTTCTAAAATATCCAGCTCGTACTGCGAATTATGCAGTACACTGCAGTTCCTCATCTCATCTACCGTACTTCAATGTCACAAGATGGCCTATAGCCTGCCTGACGGGGATAGACTTACATTGGACCGTCCATACTCTTAATTGCCTCCCAGCGGATTTTGTGCCACTGTACTGGAGACCACTACGCGCAATATGCGCCATATGTGGCCCTAGGAGACTGGGCATCATGCTTGGATAAGTTCGGATGCAGTGGCTCACCCGGAATCTTGCGGACGTTAACTGGCAAGATCTGATGTGTACAACTCTGCGCTCAGTTCTCGGACAGTATTGTAAACGTAGTGCAATGCAAAAACGGACTAACATATAGTCGGCGTAGGGCGTGGCACATTACACGAGTGCTGTCGGACGGCGTCAGGTCTAGTGCGTGCCGAACATAAGAAGCTTCACTATATCGCCTGGCTCAAACGTAGTGGTTCTGTCCTTCGCGATGCGTTCGTGGAGTAGACCCTGCTTCGTGCTTCGACCTGTCACCGCTTAGCAAAGCGGGCACGAATTCATACACCCTGCAACGCGTGGTACGCGCCGAGGTGTTGCCAATTTCACCGCAGAGCTGAGGCCTACAGTCGAGTCGGCATCCTTTCATACGAAACAACTGCCTTGCTACGCTGTATGGCCACCTGGCCTTAGAAGCACGCGGGAAGTACAGACGCCAGCACTACACTCTACCCTTGCCCTAGCTGTGCTACGGCTGGCCCGTGCAGAACGGGATGCACACAATTCTTGTGCTGAATAGGTCTTACACGTACCACACGAAGCGTAGAACCAAACAGAACGTCGAGTCGACGTCAGAGAGATGTTTTACACGTCTGTTTCGTGGTTTCGAAAAATGTATAGTTTCTAAGATTGGTGGGGTGTCACTAGTGACGGGGGCTGAGAGCTGCACTTGTGAAAATATGCGGGCAGATGAATATTATTACTTCAGATTAAAATCTGCACACTCCTCTGCTCATGTGTTCCCACATGTGTAGATATGAACCCCTGTCACTACTGATACCTCCGTAGTCTAGATTTGCATTAATTCTCAAACCTCTCTTTCATGCTATAGCGGCCCCAAAATCGCGCAGTTTTCTGGGCGAGCTCTCTTGCCGCTGAGCGCAAGTCTTTCACAGTGGCCATAGTGGGCCCTGCTTGCCGGAACCGGTTCTCGAACTGGCACGTAGTGTTCAAGTTTGTTTTTTTTCACGCTATTCAGCCACTTCGTCGTGTAGGTAACTAATCTTCCTCACTTCTTGTCGGAGCGGGAATGAAATCCTTCGGGTCATTGGAGTCGAAAACATCATCTGTAGGACTGACCTTCTCTACCGTACTGGTCCCGTCCGCGTCCGAGTCTGCAAACCCAAGCACGTCCGTGTCGTCCCCACTGTCCGATTCCTCACCGCTTTCATAACTTCTACGACGAACACGGGCCATCTCACTGGCCGGGAACTGCGGAAGCCTTCTCGGTGCGTAGAATACCTACTCCGGCACACATTTCCCTTCCGGCGTGAAGTGCACATGGTGCAGTACCGACAGCTCATCCGCAATGCGGTCCTCATACCCAGCCTCGGCGTTCGTGATATGGCCATGCCCGAAAAACACAGAGTTGCGCGGCACAATGATCTTCTTCATCTTGAACAAAGCCGCCGCTGCCACCTGCTCGCTCTCGTCCCCGTACGCAAACGCGCGTGAATAGCTACACATCCACAACCGGAGGCCCACTGCACCGGTCACGATGGCGAAAAAGCTGAGCATCTCCACCCTCACAGATTCGTCAAAGTCGTTGTGAAGCGGTTGCTACGGGCAGCCCTTCACAGTATCCAAAAACTGACCCCCCGTCTTAGGTATGAATAGCCTCGTCCCAAATATCTTCCTCAGACCGACATAGGCAGTAAGCTGACCCACCCACGGGTCTTGCTGCGCACACCTGTGCGAAGTGCACATAAAATCCCCCCTCAATTCGCAGACTTCCATCACCAGGCCCCGTGTACTGGAGTACCGGGCGATTCCGACATCCCTGTTTGCTGCGTCCCCCGCGTCTTCCCCTCGTTGACAATCGGGTTCCACTAGGTCTCATTGGGCCCCTGTCCCGGTGCATTTTCCGCGTTGAATATTCTCGCAAAGAACGAAAACAACTTTTCAGCGAGGGAAACCTTCCACTCGGGTGTCAACATCAGGCGCTCGAGGGTTCCGCGCGGAATGCCGCGGGAGTCAGCGAGATTCTCAAGGCACGTGTAGTCGAGATGCTGAAGCTCATCTCGTCGACTCGCAGAGTAGGCTCATGCTTTGCCATAATCGTCCCGGACGCCTACTACGCTCCTCCAGAACTGTGCCTGAAGTCGGTTGGGCTTCTAGATGTCCGGACCCAGATCGATACCCTCAAGCTCGGCAAATTACACGTAGCTCCCCATGAAGAACTAAAGCCGATGCATGTATTAGACATCCTTGATGGAGAGGTACAAGTGTGCCCGGTGGTCAATGGGTATGTGGATGGGATGCAGCGAGAGGATGTGGTGCGGGCCTTTCGCCATCCACAGCCGCAGGTCCTCTTCTTCGTGATCTGACGGGCCGACGTATGCCAGACTTTCCCAATTGTCGGGTGCTTTTTCAAACACCACGCTCTCTCCAGCAGTGCCCGACGGCAGCTGGTTCGGAACCTTGTCGTCGAACATTCGCGGGGAACCTTCACGTTGGCCCGTGTTCTCCTGGGCCGCCTATGTCTTCTCAGCGGCCCCTTGTCTCGACTGCCCTGGGCCCTTTTCACTCCAACAGACATCCCCGACTGCATAAGCTCCACAAGTTGAGGCGTTGACCGTGAGGAGGGTGCACCCGCTGTCTCCATGGCATTCGCTTTTGTAGCGAGCAGCACTCCCGAGGTCTTCTGCGCACGGACCGCAGGCTCGAGTACAGTCGCGTGGGAAGCAGTATCATGCCTGGCGGAGCGGCGTATAGATGGCACAGCAGCTAGGGTCGTCACACGAGCCTGGGCGCTCTGCTTGCTGGGCCCCGGAGCAAAGTGCTTAGTTTCCTTATTGGCGAAGCACGTAGTGTGGGCCTTGTTGCGCTTCTCCAGATCTTCTACATAGTCTCTGTCCCTCTTTGGGAAGAGGCACATCTGGTTCAGACAGAGTTCTTCAACTGAAGTTCTGAGGACGTTCGATTGCGCAGTCTCAGTCCCGAGAAAGTTTTCACACCTCAGGTACTTCGGCCTGCCGTACTTGTCAAACAAATCTAGGCAGAGTTGGAAAAGCTGGCGGGCGCACGCATAGACAGTTTCAGATTCGAACTTTCCGTCGCGGTCTGCGTTGTTGATGAATCGCGGCGCGGACGCACTGAACACAGCTACGACTAAAGGGGTCTCTGACCAAAGATGCTTGTCATCAAGGTCAGTGATGCCGAGCTTCTTCGAGGTCGGGGTGTCCAAGGTCTGGTCGCGCAGCACTCCTCGAGGATTTTGTCTCCGAGGAAAGTCTTCGCTACGCGTACGTACCAGCAGGAGGCAGACAGGCCGGTTGCGGGAAGCAGAATGGCCTTGGTCATTGGTTTCCGAGTTCCCTCCCAATTAAACACCAGTGGGTCCTTGTCGTTCTCCACGGCGAGAGTCTGCATGAAGTTGATGACACTCATGAGGTAGTGGAAGAGCGACTTGTCGATGCGGACCAGTTCGGCGAAAGTGCTCTGCATGGGCTCGTTGGACATGATTTCCGTATTCGTGATGTCCCGTACATCCTCTGGGCGGATATGACGCACAAAGAGGAGCTCGCGAGCCCATGCCGTGCCCCCGTTTTCCTCTTTAGGGGTTAGGGGTTAGGGGATTAGGGGATTAGGGGATTAGGGGATTAGGGGCTGAGGGGATTAGGGGATTCGGGGATTAGGGGATTAGGGGATTAGGG
>JAUKWC010110042.1:0-24182 GCA_032356245.1 Endocladia muricata
CCCCCCCCCCCCCCCCAACTCCCACCCCCACTAACCCCCACACTCTCCCCCTTCCCCCCTTCCTTCCCACCCCCATCCTGCCCCCTGTCGCCTCTCCCCTGCCCCTCCCGACTCTTTTCAGTGCTCCTGTCTGCCTCAGCTCCTCCTGAGTCCCTTGCTTTTGCGGTTGCAGGTCTTCCGTCGCCCCCACAGTTTTTCTGTCACGCCGCGTGTACTCGTCAAGTTGCCGTTTTCTTTCTTTATTCGGTCGTGCTGTCCCAACCGTTTCTCCCGCTCGCCTCGCTCGTCACACGATATTCTTCACATTCTCGCACCGTTGCGGCCTCTGCGTGTTGGCGCCGAGGTGCGCGCGCGCACATCGTTTTTTTTCGTTTGCGCCGTGCCGGTCACTGCGCTTTTCCGCCTTTCCTCAACACACCGCGCACGTTGCGAAACAACTGGTGGTCTTTCTTAGTCTAGCGCTCTGCTTGCGCGCGTTTTTGTTGTTGTTGTTGACGGTACGCGTCCACACCGGCTTGCGGGGTATCGTTTGCATCGCCACTAGAAAGGTTGCCCGCGGATTTGTGTCGAGACATGGCTGAGTATCCAAGTGCTGCCTCGTTGCAAGTGGAGCCTGCGTTGGCGGGTCGGCTTGCTGCGGCCAAGGAGGCCGTCTGGTTGCGTATCGGTGCTTTGCAAAGTGCTATGAATGATCGCGAACGAGCACTGGATGCGTTTGAGCGTGTGCTTGCGGTGAACCCCTCCAATGTCCGTGCTATGACTCAAGCCGGAGCCGTCTTGGCGAAAAAGGAGTGCTACTCCCCTGCTGTTGAGTATCTGCAACGCGCTATACGTGCTGATGCTACCTGCGGTGAAGCATGGGCGGTTCTTGCTCATTGCTACGTAATGACGGATGAGTTGCAAAAGGCGTATCAAGCATATCAGAGCGCACTTAGTCACTTGCCAAATCCTAGGGATCCCAATCTTTGGTATGGGATTGGGCTGCTGTACGATCGGTATGGTAGTTTAGACCATGCGCTCGAGGCGTTTCGCGCTGTGCTCACAATATCTCCAGATTTTGAGCGTGCCGATGAGGTCTGCTTTTGCATCGGGATCATCTACAAAGAGCAGCAAAACTTTGACGAGGCTCTCAATTATTTCAAAAAGGTTGTCGTTGCGGCAAACCCGCCTCCGCCCTTGACGCGTGCTGATGGCTGGTATCAAATCGGTCATGTAAACGAGTTGAAAAGCAACATTGCCGTGGCGCTCGATATGTACAAGCGTGCTCTCTCGGAAAACCCCAAGCATCCGAAGACATTGCAGAACTATGGCTGGTTGGAGCATCAGCACAACAATAACTCGACGGAAGCTATCCGTCTGTTGAAACTATCGTCAGATCTAGATCCTGCAGATGGTCAAACGTGGTATCTCCTCGGCAGAGTATACATGGCACTTCGTGAATTTCGGCAGGCTTATGACGCCTATCAGCAGGCGGTATATCGGGACGGTAGGAATGCAACGTTTTGGTGCTCGATAGGTGTCCTTTACTATCAGATGAACCAATATCGGGATGCCATGGACGCTTACTCGAGGGCAATTCGACTGAATCCTTATGTGTCGGAGGTTTGGTACGACTTGGGAACGCTCTACGAAAGCTGTGGGCAGAACCCGGATGCAATAGACGCTTACAGGCGAGCCGCTGAGCTTGCTCCGGATAACACTCAGATAACGGCTCGTCTGGCAGTATTGGAGAGCTCGATGAACCCTGGTAGTCATCCTCAGACAGGACAGACTCTGCAGTCTCAGCACGCAGCTCAGCAGGGTCCTCGACAACAGCTACACCCTCAGCAGATGCAGCCTGACATGCATCACCCGGGGCAGCAACACATGCCGTCACAGTTGAACCCAGCTCTAAACGGACCTATGGGAGGCGCCCTCCAGCAGCTACCCCAAGGTCTCAGCACTCAAAAGCTATCGCATCATCAAGGTTCTTTGCCTCCCTCCCAGCTGCAGCCTCCCACCCATCAAATGTCCCACCCAAGCTCCGTGGGCCAACCGCAGAATTCGACAGCGCTATCTGGCTCGCAGCGCTCTGGACATGTGGAGCTTGCTGCAATTCCGTCCTTACGGCCACAAGATTTTCCGCAAAGCCAGCCGATTGGACATGGCGCGCCATTTTCTCAAGATGGGCGACCGTCTCTTCCTGCTCCCTTGTCAGGAGCTCAACTGTCTGCACAAACCTCGAGCGCACTGAATCAACTCTCGCCCATGATGACACAAGGCATGCACACGCAGCAGCAGTCCAGTATGGTGGCGGCGCCTGGGATGGGCGCATCCCAACCGACGCAGGACTTTCGGCATCGAACCGCGCCTCTACCACACTCTCATCTTCAGCCGCTGAATCGCCATGAATCTCTGGTCCAAAGACCCTTGGAGATGTCCCATCTTGACTCTCAACAACAGCCTCAACATCCGCAAGCACAAATGTCTCACATCGGCATGTCACAGTCGCAATCAGGGCATCAGATTCCTCAGTCCGGACAAAATCAACTTGAGCTCCAGCGCGGTCCACGGCTAGAGTCACAACCGCAGCAGCATCACTCCTCGTCGCATATGCAAACCCATGATTCTCATCAGCAGCAACGAGCGCAGCATTTGCAGCCTCAGCAACAACATCCGGGAAGTTCACACCATCATCTTTCGCCGCAATCTCAATCGCGAGCACACCACGCATCTCTTCAACAGCAAGAGCATTCGCCGCAATCACAAGGGCAAAACCATCGACAGTTACCTCAGCAGCAGGTGAACACCTTGCCACAGATTCAGGCTCTTCCACAGCTCCCTGCTCTGTCCCATATGCAGCAGCAACAGATGGCGGATCATCAGAAAAGTCGAGTGTCCCAGCAACAGCCCATACCCGGTCTGAATGAGCCGCATCGCCACGGCGCGGCCCACGGGCCTGTAAGTGGGCATTCTTCCTACATGCCTCCCACTGGGGATCAGACCCAGCAGCGTGATTATGGTCGCATGGATGAGGGACAAGAGTCGCGCTTTTCCAAAATCCCGAAATCTGAACCACTGGGGGTTCCAGGACCCTTCCAGACTTCTAGTCCAGAACATATTCGTACTTCGCAATCAATGTTTGCATCGAGTGCGGCCCCCATGCGTTCTGGAGGAAGCCCTGCACGCCATATACCGAGCGGCCGAGAGCAAACTAACGATCATGCTGCCGCATCAGGCCCCTCCCGGTCCATGGGAATGCATGAAGTTGTAGAGGAAGACGGGCTTCCGCGGAGAGGAATGGATGAAAATGTTCGAAATGATCGAGATACGGTTGGGCGTGATCGACAGGAGGAACATGAGCAGGACCAAAATCAGAATCGCAGCAAGACACAACTTCCAGAGCGCCTACCGGCCATGAATTCGTTTTCCGGACCAATGCAGACCAACAGTGCAATGCGCGAGTCAAGAGAGGATGCTAATCTCTTGACCTCAGTCGCTACGTCTGGAATGGCGGTATCTTCGCCAGGTGCCGGCACCATGAGGAATGGAGAGGGATCAAAGCTGTTGTCTTCCAGTCATGGAGGTCCTAGCCGGTCGCCAAGATCTTCCCCAATGAGAAACGGCGGGGCTCCGATCCCACCAATGTCATCGAGGAACTCAGCTATAGGAGGATTGGGCCAGGAACCAAATGACCATTCGGCAGGGATGGGGCTTGGTGTGTCTTCGTTGACTCAGTTTGGGAAGGCCCGAACCCCTGCTACGCCGGTGAATAACTCTGTAGCTCCTTCATCCCTTCCATCGCCGTTGCCTGCTCGCAAAGATACTTCTAATGGAACTGTTGCCCATGCACGATCGCCGAGGCTTTCTAAACCTGGGGTCGGAGCAAGTTTCAAGACTGTCTCTCTCCCTCCACCACGTTCAGCTGGACAGGTTGAATCTGTACCGTCGCCGTCATCTCTGCCAGTTTTACCGGCGCTATCATCTCAACCAGGGGACGGGGGAGCGAGGCCTTCACCCACAAGCAAGGGGACTGATTGTGACGGCATCGCTGAAGATGGAGAAGGGTTATCTGATCCTCATGCCGGGGGCTCGAAAAGTGAGGAAAAGGACGGCAATGACAGTTCGGGTGGGCTTGTCAGGAAGCCTGAGGATGGATCAGGAAGTATATCGCGTTTTGGCATGCTGCGTTCGGCACCAGCACCTGTACAGACTGTTGAAACGGACAGAAACGAGAAAGATAAATCGCCTGCTGGATCAGCCTCTCGACACGATGCGGAAAGTTCAGGCACATACAAGCGGGATTCATCGCCGAAGAACGATCGTGAGAGGTCTGCGAAACGTCCGCGTCTACAAGAGTCTGACAACTCTAAGACTTATAGTTTTATGGGTGAGGAGAAAAAGAATTTCGATGGTAATGATTCAATCTCACGAGAGCACGAGGTTTCGAAAGGTGGAACGCATTTGCCGGCGAAGTCTGACATTCCGTCGTTGAAGGATCTCAAAGCCGACATGCGAGCGTCAAGTAATTCCCAACCAGGAGAGACGGACAAGAGCAGGAGGAGAGACAGTTCCGTTCGATCTAGTGATGGGGACGGGGGAAGAAGTCTAGGCATGGGTGGACAGGTCATTGATTTTCCGCGTTTGTCGACGCCAATGCCCAAGCCGTCGGGTCCGCCATCATTAGCAGGAAACACGCCATTGCCTTCCTTTCGTAGTGAAAGAAGAAACTTGTCCGCTGCGAGAACTGGGGGCGGTTCTGGCTCTGGTGGGAAATCCACAAGTCAAGATAATACGTCGAGGTCATCCCTGCCTTTTGCTCTCCGCTCAGCTCCGGTGACCTCGATACCTACCCCGTCGATACCGCAAGCGCCATTACAGGTACGAAGTGCTTTGGATCATAGTTATGGTGCACGGCAATCTGGAGACGAAAGTGGTGTGAAGCATTTGAGCGAGGATAAGCAGAGCAATTCTCCTAAGGGTGGAAGCGGTCCTCGTGAAGAGACTGGTATCGATCGCCTCCCGAACGGCGATATCGCTCGCAATGCATCTGGGGCATCGAGAGATCACGAAGGGCGAAGAGAGTCTGAGTTGAATGCCAAAGATGACAAGCAGTCCGGCAGAACAGAGATACACAGCGGAGCTCCGTGAAGGGACTGAGGAATTGCTTTGGTCACCGGATGTAGATAGTGTAATTTTGTATATACGAACGGACTCTTCACCGTGTATACTAAAGAAAGCTTTGGTCGTCACATGATAGGTTAAGAGAGAGATGCAGTGTGATTTCTCACCTTGCGGTGGTGTTCAGGTGCACTCTATCGATTTTTTTTCTCTATCTAATCCATGTCCAGACGCAGAGCAGCTAATCTACGCGTTTTTGGGCAAAGACGTGGGACCAGGTGTGTTCTGCCTGCGCAAACTAGCCTGCTGTCACTATATAAAGTGCCGGAATGCTCTGAGGGTTGGATCCTATCGTGTTGTTTTGCCAAAGTTGGAAATCCTTCAAGCTGAATATCAGACATAAGGGGTGCAAGAGATATATCGAGTCCAACCAATACCTCTGCCGGGTCCTATGCTATAGTCCATTGTAAGAAGATGGCGCGGAGTCCATGCCATCTCGAAGTTATTGGGCAACTGTGCATGAAGCGTACCTGCTGTAAAGGTCGTTGCCACTGAACCGTCAAGTCCACTTTGTAGACCTTAATCCGGGGAAGAAGGTAGACAGTGTACTTTAGTAGATCAGTCACACTATTGCAGCTGAAAGGGAGGTATACGTCATCACCATACAGCTCAAGTAGATTGCATAAATTTCCATGTTGCATCAGGACAATCAGGTGATTTTTTTCGTTCCCAACAGAAGATTGATTGCGAGACACGCTTGGATTCTGTGGTTTGGGGTACGTAAATTCTACTGACGAAGTCTACAAAGAGTCATAGCCTACTGCAGAGTGCAGGTCCGAACTTGGCAAAACGACAAAACAAATTTCGAAAGGCTTTTGACTCTTTCCGTTTGCTGGCACTTGTTCCCATGATGCAATTGACCTTGACATCCGAAACCTGTAAGAGGCTGAGTGAAAAAGCGCTCGATGAGATGAAAACCGCGATCTCAGAGTGAGATGTGACTCTCTCACGGGCGGAGAAAATAAATAAATTTCTACATACAAATCCAGAAAGTGTCTCTGGAGAATCTCCGTCTATGTCAACTCGTCTGATGAAATTTGTGCTGAGATTTAATCTATTCTCTGATTCGAGGGCAGATGCAAAAGTCCATTGCCTCTGCGAAGCTCAACAAGTTCGACTGTGTCATTCTTGAGTGCCATCTCTGTTGCCAGGCCATTGGATACAACGTACAAGTTTGGCTGCATTGTGAAACGCAGTAAGTATCCGTTGCTCGACCAACGCAGCTGTTCATTGAACATCGGAATAACCCCCGTCATTTGCAGATATCGTATCTGGGCGTCTGTGGATCGAAGTGTACCCAGCTTCCAAGTTTCCTTTCTGAAGCAACGAGTTGTCAGTCCTGAAAGACGGTCGTAGTAATCATTTATCCACTCTTTTAAATCAAAGAACAGCTATTGTTCTTCATTGCTTGCAATGGTCACTAGCAACCTTGCTTTCGGTGCGAATTCTTTTCTTCCGACTACTCGACCGCTACTCAGCAAGAAGATGTGCTGTCGACCAAAACGGCAGGCCACTGTCGCTTGCCAAAGCCCGGCATCAGACCTCTTCGATGCTTACATCCCCTTCGCTCTGATGCCTCGCCGTAATGTGCTCTCTCTGACTGCTGCCTTAGCCGGCATTACGCTCCTGCCGGAACACGCAGAAGCACTGAGCAAGAAGCGCATTATTGCCAAGGCGGGCCCAGAGGTCAATCTTCCGTCTGGCGTATCGTACCGCGACATCTCGGTAGGAAAAGGGTACAGTCCGCGTGAAGGGGATTCAGTGGTTATTCACTACTCTCTGTTTTACAAGGACCTCGAGGTGGAGAGTTCACGGGAGAGCCAAGGACTTGCGGCGAGTCCATTGGGCTTTACATACGGAGCACGGTCGGGTCCCGGAAGCGTGATGCGAGGAGTCAATGTAGGCATGGAGGGAATGAAGGTGGGGGGTTTGAGGCTCATCACGGTACCTCCGGGGCTCGCGTACGGGGAGAAAGGGAAGCTTCCTCTTATTCCGTCTAATGCGACGGTTGACTTTGCTGTTTCGTTGCTATCCTGTAAACGGCAGGGAACAAATCCTATTAGCACAATTGACCCGAAAGCGCAGATATACTAGATCAATGACTTTCCAAGGAAGCTCAGACTCGACAACAAAAGAGATCTATAGGATAATTGTATATAAATGGGAACTTCAGGAAGTTTGCTTTCGACTTGGATTGGTTAACAACTAGGGTTTGGGATTCGTAAAAGGTAATGGAGTGAGGAATGTTTGCCAAAGTGTCAGATTCCCAACGTGAGAGGGACATGGTAACGAAATTTCTGGTACGTCTCAACTTGACAAATAGTTTGGAATAGAGTAGATGCGAAGTTTGGGTCCTCGTTGGGGTGAAGGTTAACAAAGCATGACAGTGTCTCTCGCAGATGCAAACTAGAGAGGAGCATCGGGTTTTCCTTGAGAAAATAAATCCTGTCGTCTTTCACGCCGTTAAAAGGCATGTGTCGTACTCTCGAGAAATGCCAGCGTTGTATTCTCAGTCGAGGATTTGATTTTCCGAGTCGAGGATTCCGAGCATTCTGAAATGCAACTTCCTCTCAGATTTTCTCTTATAATGCAATCTCAGACTCTGCACGGTGCTTTCGTAGCGGAAGTTATTAATGTAGACTGGTCTCATGCGTTTTATTACTTCACGATGGTAAGAAAAAAGTAAGGTGACTTGAGTTGGAGTGCCCTCTTGCTCTCAACGTGGCAAGATTGTTTGAGCACCTCAGAGGTCGCAGAGATGCCTTCTGTGAAGACACCAATCAACAACAGTAAGCGCCGACGCTCCGCGGGGGAAAGCAGCAGTCGGGCAGCTGAGAGACGAGTCTCAGACAGGTCGGGCAGGCGCTTCTCCAACAAAGAGACTGGGAACAAGCGAGGCATTCCCTCTCCAGCCACTAACCCGCGCAAAGCGCGAAAAGTGCAGAATGCTCTCCGAATCATGATGATTGGTGCTGTTTTCTTTGTCACCCTTTCCTTAGTCACAACATGGCGACACAGAGCAATGAAGAGAAGAATCAGAGCAGCGCACAGCAACTTCAGTCCACCCCAAGCTGGACGATCAATTCGCTCCTTCTTTGCATCGCGACAGCCTAACCAGAACCTGAGGTCCTCCGAGGGTTCTTTAGAACGCAAGAGTGCTGAAGAGCATATGGGTTCTAGAGATGAAGAGGTCGAAGTTCCCGAAAGGATAGCAATGAGAGAATCAGAGCAAGTACCTGATGCCCAAAGTGACGCCTCCGTGAAAGAGGCCGAAGAACCAATCCCAGAAAAGGTGGAAAAAGATCTGAATCATGCAGACAGCGAACCACCGAAGGCCCCTGAAGATGAAGTAGGTGATGACAAGCTTCCAGAACGCATTGAATGGTATAGCCGAGACGATTACAAAGACGGTACTCGTCCTATGTGTCGCATCAGCAAACCTTATTTACTCAGTAACGGAACTATACTTGTTCCGGACTGGATGGGAAAGTACGAGAAATTGCTACTCCGATGCGGGCTAGGAACTCACTCATTCTATTCTGTCAGTACTGGTCCGAAAGGATTGGAACGGAAGCGGGATTTAGATGCAGACTTTGTTCTCACGATCCATCCAGAGAAGTTCCAGGAACCGACTCACGTCACATCTGTCTACCTCACAGAACACATTTTGAAGGCAAGCTATTTGTTCGACGTGTTTGGTGGTGACGCTCATGAAGCTGAAGGAGTCAAAGAGCACCACTGTTATAGTTATGCAAATACGTCAAGTTGCACATTGCCACGCCCAGAGCCGTCAGTTCTGAAGCCTGCGATATTTGTGCCTAAGCGAATCGAAATGGCCAAGCCGACCTTATGGTCTAAGCAAATGGTAGACATGTTCGGTGCCGCACACGGTCATGGGCACGGGGTCTTACATCTCAATGCCTCCACTGTATTGCTCAGTAGCCATAAGGACAAATCTGAAGACCTCACTGCCACAGGGTTTCGATCTATAATGGTCACCGACGGGATGTTCAGACACCTTCCGGCAGACGCTCTGAGGCAATCAAACTTCTATTCTCCGAAGAATGGAATCACAAGAACTCCACGGCCACACCGCACGGGAGAAGCATGTTCAGTGACTGTCGGTGTCGCTTCTGGGGAAGAGGAAACCGGAATTGACAAAGCCAGCGAGATAAAGGAAAAGGTACAAACGCTGAGCAAATTAGCAGTTCCTGAAGCTTCTGTTGAAACTAAGTTAATAGAATTTACAGCGGATGGAAGCTTGCAAGAACACATCAAGGAGATGCAGGATATCGATGTCTACCTCGGTGGAAGTGGAGATCAAATGAGTAGTCTTGGGTACTTGAGATCGTCTAGTGCGGTATTTGAGCTCACCCCGTTCGGCATAAAGCCGAACACTCATCAAAGTCTTGCTCGGGCTCTTGGTCTGCAGTATGAGCGAATAGGAGCTAAACCACAAGTGGATACATTTAAGACATGTATCGACGGAGAAATATTTAACATGCGCAAGAAGGGGAAACTACAATTTACCGAAAGTCCTGAGTGGCACGGGCCATTAATATCAGCGTGGGATAAAGCAGCTGCAGAATACGCTTTGTCTGGTACTTCCGCCTTTGACCTACTGTCAAACCCGGATCTAAAAAGCTACTATTCGCGCATTTGTGCGCAGAAGCAGAAAATCGAGGTGGGTATCGATGAAACAGCAAGGAAAATAGTTCTGCTTGTCAAGCAGAAATGCGCAAGCCAATGAAATGAAAAAGGCTGGCTGCAAGGGTGTATCCGTGGCCAGCTTCAAACATACATTTGCAACTGCGACTGTCGCCATGCTCGGAGTGAATGTGAGCTGCAGATGAATACTTTCTTGTCACCACCTGCGGAGTAACGTTGTCACCATTTTAAATCCTTCAACTAATCCACCTCTTCGCTCGGAATCAGTCTCATCACCTCTAATCTTCACGTACGAGGCCCGCCATGAACCCAAAAGAATATACGTGGATATCAACGTGACGATGGTGAACGGAACTGGTGGAACATGATCTGTTATAACTCCTGTGTAGTGCGACGTCAAGCAAGGTTAGAAATTTGTCAGTACGCTTGGTAGTACGTTGGTAAATTCCAAAGATTCTCACATGACGTCAATACAAGCCTTCTTAGCTTTTGCATTTGAAATAGGGCAGTGTACGATAAAGCATTTGGCGTACTTCATTGCGAGGCAATGACGTGGCTGCAACCTTACCTCGTAATCCGATTCCCATAGGCACAGCGATAGCCCACGAGCGAGTTAGGCTCTTGAGAGCATCCGACACATTGGCGGTTGCGGCTCGGGTAAATCCTCCAAGTAGAGGAGACACAGCAAACCAAGTGACGATGAATGGTGCAGCGGTCTTTAGAACCACAAGGTCAAATGATTTGCTCCCATGTGATGCTCTGCCAATATATGCAAACACAAGCAAGGCAACGACATCACCAAGGGCGAGGTCCAGTCGTCGGAGAATATCGGCATGGGTCGACGCCCCTGCCATTGCTGCCGTATCAGCTGCTGCTTGACCACTCCAGTTGACATCTTCGTCCTCAAGCACGCCTTTCTCGTAAGCTTCCTCTGCCCGTCTCACAAACTCTGCGACAGGCTCTTTTTTGCTTCTAGATTCGCTTGGTGTCGCCGCTGTTTGACCATTTTCTGGAGTTGCGTCTCGTTCGCCTTCGTCATAATCAATTTCCTTGAATGATGCGTCGATTATTCTAGATATATCATCAAACACTTCCTCTTTTCCGCGATTTCCATTGACAACATTAACCATATTATCGTAATGTTCCTGTATAGATTTTGCGTGCTCATGATACTTGTCCAGACGTATTCTCGCCTTCTCCTCTGTATCATCCGAACGCCGCATCAGCCGCGCCTCTACATCGGGATCTGTCGGAGGCGAAAAGCTGACATGATAGATTTTGCCTGTATCAGGATCGAGCCTCCGTCCAACGACACGTTCCACAAGCACATCGTCCTCGACATCCAGCACAACCACAGCAGATGGCTCAATTCCAGCGTTGGTGAGCGCACGGGCCTGCACGGCAGTGCGCGGAAAGCCATCGAGCAACCAGCCGCTGGTTGTGCAGTCAGGCTGTGTAATGCGCTCTTCTAACATGGATATCACCAGATCATCTGGGACCAGATTTCCTGCATCCATATATGTTTTAGCCTTGATGCCGAGCGGTGTGCCACCCTGGACAGCAGCGCGCAACATATCGCCCGTAGAAATGTGGATGACACCATAATTAGTAACAATGTATTCGCATTGAGTCCCCTTCCCCGATGCGGGCGCTCCAGAGATAAGGATGCGCGGAGAAGCAGTAGCCTTTGCCAACGTGCGAACGGGGGGGGCAACCAAAAGGGAAGCTGGAAGCGGTTGCCAGGGAAATCGACTATAGATACGCGGCACAACAAAGGATGAGGAGCGAAGGTGGCATTTTTTAACTTTGACGGTAGCACTACCGCAGGTAAAGGAAAGATGGGTGCCACCGACGAAAGCAGTCGACTGCATGATGAGGGAAGAAATCGACGTCTTCGGCAACTGCGTCAATCGAATATGCTAATATGCCAGTGCGGTGACAGATCCCAGTTGCAGGCATAGAACGGGCGATGATGGTACGCACTAAAGTTGAGGATGAAAACTTTGTTGTGAGGTGATGAGGGAATTGATCGGTCAGGGTAGGAAACAAGGTGAGCTGCAAAGAGCTCACAGAAAAAGTCTGAGATAATGCACACGTATAACATGTGGTTATCTTTACAGAAATATCTTCGGCCAATCGGCTAGGCTAGCAACGAAAATTAATGGTAAACCGCCAAAAATAAAATGTAAATCTTCGGTCTCAGTTCACGATTTTTGGCAAATATTCAACTTCCAGGTCCATGTAAAATTCAGATGCTATGTTGCTTTGTTGCTCTGTTGCTTTGCTGCTTTGCTGCTTTGTTGCTTTACTGCTTTGTTGCTTCGACCGGGTTATATATTGAGTCAAGAAACATTACAGAGTAAATCATCTTCAAATGCCGCTTGTCTTTGGGACGTATCCGTCTTAACGTCTCTGCTTCTTATGACACCTCCTTTCCTCGCTTGGCCGGTTATTTGTTGAGTTACGACATGATGACCTCTACCTACACCCACACAATCTCTGCCTTTACGCAGTACCGTTCCTTTCGTATTCCCAAATCACCTACCTTGACAGTAGCTCGGAACGCCCGGCGATGTCTTCGTGCATTGCTTTGTTAGCGCAAAACCTCCTTCCTATGTACTCTGCATCGGCGCAAAGCTGTGTCCTCCATCCCAACAACCGCAAATACTTGGGAGGATCACATCCACATTGACGAGCCATGTTACCTTTGTCACAGGATGATGATGATGATGAGCCTGCAAGCAGTCAGCTTGCAATCTCACATCTTGCTCCGACACCTTCTACCGCGAAACGTCCTCGACGCAGTCTTCGCCCTCACATGTGCCTTTCGACCAAGGTCTCGCCGAGCAAGCCGCCACGCGGACCCTCACGTCGCCTGAGCTTCCCCAATTTCCCACTCATTCCAGGCAAGGCTAGCTCGCTTAGTATGCGCACTTGTGATACTGTCCCTGTCAAGGCGTCTGTCGAAGCCACCCATAAGGGTCCGTCTCATGACATAGTAGTCGGGAACTCTGCAGGTTCCGCTACACATCAACATTCATTTGTCTTGTCGCAGCAGGCACCAAACACTGCAGTGATGAGGGCCATGGCGCTTGATGTTCTGGATTTGTCTGCTCGGGGCGCAAAAGGTAGCACAAATTCACAAGTCAGTGCATGCCTTCCGGATGAAGCTGATATTCCCTCGCCTCCGGCCTCAATATCTGAATGGTCAGAAGAAGAATGCGAGTCGGGTGGACTGCAGAACACGAAGCCGGCAGCATCTCCGCTGAAATTCAGACCAATTGTCTCACGACATGCTAAGATTATTGAAGATTTCGCGCCATCTGTTATTTCCCAGGATAGCGAATATTTTTCATTTCCTCTCAACGCCAAACAGACCGAGACCAAGAAGGAAGAACCAGTCCAGGCTTCATCTTCACAACCTTTCGTAAGAAATGAGGAAACTTCAGATTGGCGTGGGAGTAGGCGAAGCGAATGTGTAGAAGGTGACAGTTTCGGGGCTTTGAGCAATTGGAAGGATGAGGACAGAAGGAAACCGTACTATACAAGAGCATTTGACTACGTTTTGACTGAGGTACTGAAGAGATATAGTGATGTACTCCGGCCCTACGAAGTTGAATTAGTGAGGCTTATACAGGCAGAGCTTTCGATCAACGCGCGCTCCCTCTTCGTACGTATATACAAACGGAAGCAACCAAGCTGGTACTGTGTTGAGACTTTACAAAACTCGTACGGAAGCGACATATTTGTGGAGGAGGGTATCAACGAGCTTTTTGATCACAGAATATTAGCATCAACTGTATTCGCTTCAAAAGCAGCACCAGAAATGCCTACTCTCATTGCTAAAGAAGTTATCAGCGGGATGTCCTTACAAGCTTTGAAGTCTGTGTGCTCCTCAACAGTCGAGAGTTTGGTACTGAAGAAGTCTAATAGGTATGCGATTGTGTTGGGATTGAAAGATATATTAAGTAATAACGAGGAGCAGGGAAAGAAGAAGGAAAAGTTTACGCAGACTACTCTGTCGGGCATTTCCTCTTCTGACCGTCTCGCCAAAGCGGTTCTGAAATCAGTTGGGCACGCCGTCAAAATCCCTGCACACATTTTGGTCATACTCAAACGTGTACATTTCTTGTTTTTCTTGGAAGACGGGCATGACTCTCCGAACATCATTCTGGCCGATACAGGTAAAGTTCAATTTCCTCTATATCTGTGTGAGCCGGAGAATCGTATTTTCCCTTCTGCGTGGGCATTAGAAAGCTATGAGAATGCTATTACACTGGAGACGGAGCTTAATGATGCACTAGAGTCAAAAGACTACGTGAGAGCTGCGGACTTCGGGAGTGTCGCAGAACTAGAGATTCGACAATACATTGACGACCCGCCGCACATTCCAAAGTCGTCAAATGTTGCAGATCCATGTAAATTGCATCGTCCAGCTGAATCTTCTGTTACTAATCAAGAAAGATTAAATACATTGCGATCTGGGCGGAAGCAACGGCAAGAACGCTCTCAGCTCTCCGAACAATTACGACATCCATTTTTTCGCAGATATACGTCACAATGGGTCTACGTTAGGGCCGCCTGGCATTCTGTGCATGCTTTGGAGAGGCTCGCTGAGTATGAGAACGCTATCGAGAGGCTGCAACTCTTACTGACCACTAATCTTATACCAAAGCGAAGAGGAAAGTGCCTCAACAGGCTAACTATTAACCTTTTCAAGCATCTCGGCAAACTTAAAGAACCTCTAAACATTATAATAGCTGCTCTCGGGGAGGATGCAGCAGCATTGCATTTTGGCGACCGCATGGATCTTGTAAACAGAGGTATAGCTATACATCGGAAGCTGAATACCCCAGAAGCTGAGAAAAGTGCTAGGTCAAACCATTGCACGAAAGCTCAACTGAGGAAAACCGTACAACTCGAAATTGCTAGCAAGATACCGTTCGAAATTCGAAGAGTCATGATCGCAGCGTCGGCAAGAATTGCAGTGCGCAAAATTTTTGGGATATCGCGTCAAGTCGCTCAAAAAAAGCGTCGACATCAGAGAAATCCGTGGCTTGCATTCACGAGCGAGAGCAGTTTGGAATCGGTCGCAAGTGCAATATCTATGGACAGCTCAGCGATGGGGAAGTCAGTGTTTTTCAGCCTTGGAAGTAATCGTCGGAAAGTATCCGTCGAAGAATACTGCTTGGAGTGGTATTTGGGCAAAGATGGCTGGCAAGGAATCCATGATGAGGGTTGCGCTCTTCGTTTTCTATTCTGCCTCTTGCTGTGGGACTCGGGAATGTTTGCACCGGTTCAAGACGTGTTCCAAACGCCATACCAGGATAGACCGTTAGACCTGTTTACGGAAGCGTTTTACCCCTCGCGGAAGGCTTCAATTGACAATCGCCTGGCTGAGATCCAGGTCATGCAAAGTCAAGACATTAGAGAACTGGTACTGGAGTTGTACGAGAAACATGAACTGACAAGAGCGGTCGGCTGTGCATGGAAGAAATACTCTGCTGTGGACCTGTCTATCGTTGCGGCCGGCTTTGGTGGTAAAGCTCTTTCTCATTGCTGCAAGCTGCTCGCTCAAGATTATTCCTATTGGGGAGGAGGTTTACCTGATCTCACATTGTGGAAGATACAAATTGATCAATTTGAAGGGGTGGAAAAAAGTCTAACCAAGCTTGTTGAGGTGAAAAGCGCTCGCGACACGCTTTCTGAAAGACAACGTGCCTGGCTTATTGAGATGCATCAGAGTGGTGTCATTTGCGAGGTTTGCAAAGTCGTCGAGCGTATAACTGCACACAACGCAGCCGATGTAGAAAAGGCACAGCTTGACCTACTAGAAATTAACGCGATCGATGTAGCCATCGGCGAAACTGACGAGAACGGCTAAACTGATATAGTAAGAAATCCATCAGATACTGTTAATCCGCTCGTTCTAATTGTCTCGGAGATTTTGTTCAGCGTGAGGCGTACGCCAAACACATTCATGTGTTGCTTTAGCTGCGAGCAGCCAAAATGCGGCGTTTCTTAAAAGCTAGTTCGAGCCACAAGCGCGTCTAGGAATGGTTGACCACAACCATGTCTACTGATGTCTACTCAAAGTCGCTATCGTCGTCGTCCAAGTCGATGAAGTCGTCGTCATCCTCCTCTTCCTCGTCTGATTCAACGATAACGACTCTCTTCGTAGCGGCTCTTTGTCTTCTCGGCCGAGAAAGTACTTTTGCTGGGCTTTTAACATTTTCTGTAGCTGCGACCTCTGTAGCTGCGACCTCTCCATCTGGGATGACCTCGGTTGCTAAATCATCGTTCTCGCTGGTGATTTTCCGACCTTTCCCACGTTCGAGACCCGGCTTCTTCGGGCTCTTGACTCGTGTTTTCTTCAGCTTGGGTGATTTAGACGGGGATACAATCGATTCTGAAGTCTTCGCTTTCTTGCGTGTCTCACGCTCTCTCTTCACCGTCGTCTTTTCCGTTTTTGCAGATTTACCAGGCTTCTCTATCACGCGATCGAGCGGTTTCGACTGCAGTGATTCTTGCAAGCCTGCATCGTCGCTGACTTTCAGTCTTTGAGCAAGTCTTTGGCTCAACGACATAGGCTCACCTTCATCGCTCTCTTCGTCAAAGTCAAAGCCTGACGTCGCTTGCGCCTTGTTCTCGTCAGGTGCTACGTCGGACTCGGACTCATCGATTACTCTGGAGTTTTTGGGTTTGGCGGTCTTGTTGGCAATTCGCTTTCGGCGAGTATTTGCAGGATTCCCCATCACTATATTTCCGTTAGGTTCTTCTGATGCAAGACTGCCCGAGGAACCTTGTTTTTTACGGCCTGAGACCTTCTGTGGCTTGGTTGTTGGCTTGGGAGGACGACTAGCATCACGGGGTTTCGGATCCAAGGCGACATCATCCAGGAGGTCGACGATATCATCTTCATCATCCGAATATTCGGAAAATGATTCCTGGGCAACAGCAGCATCCGAACTATCGTCAGTGTCATTGTCCTGAGTCACTCTTGCAGTAACTTTTCTCGCATCCCCGACCGTGGTAGCTTTTGTAGATCGGCTCTTTTTCTTTAGAGAGTTTTCATCATCTTTTTTCACTCTAGCTTTTTTGGGAACGATTGATCTCACTGACGGAAGAGGAACGCTTACAAGATCATCGTCATCTGATTCTTCTGCGTAGACGGCAGCTTTCAAAGCCTTTCCTTTGCGACCTTTTGCTCTGCCAACTCCATTCTTTTGGCGCTCGCGAGCAGCCTTGGCGACACGGTTCAAGTCTGCAGCCATCGCCGCATTTTCTTCGTCATCTTTGCTGATGGCATCCTCGAGCACATCCAAATCCCGTAGCCATAGTTCTGGGGCAGTCGTTGCGTCCATAGCATTTCGCTCGGCTGCTTTTCTGTCACATTGACCCTGCAGCTCTCGTACACGTTCTAGCGTCAAAGACCACAAAGGCATGGACAACAGATAATCATAGCCTCTCTGGAGTAGCGATGAGCTATCTGTCTGGGTATCAAGTTCCTCATCATCTCCATCCCCAGCACTCGCGCTCGCAAAATTTCCTTTCTTCTTATCAATTGGATCAAAGTTTAGACGTCTCAGATCTGCAAGAAGCTCGGTCTTCCGTCGTTTTGCCACTTTCAGTTTTCCGTCAACAACCATTAAGATGAAACGCTGCTTATTCTCAAGACAGTTTAGGTCACTAGCAAGTTCAGATAAGATGTATGCACGTCGCCTCGAATACAAGTCGAGACGGGTTTCAAAAAATTCTTCCAATATCTCTTCTGATGTCTCATACTTGCGAATCCGACCATTCTTGTTGAATAGAACCATGTTACTTGTCGTCAAAGAACCACATAGCTTGAGCTTTTTGTACCCTCCGGCAGAAGATAGCTCCGAAGAAAAGGCGTCAGTCGTGGATATGGTGAAGCTGACTTTGTTCTCTGTACTGTTATCCTGAAAGTCTCTGATAAATGGGGCTTTAGCTTCAGAATTGCCCATGATGTTTGATTCCAAAAATTCTTTGTAAGGCGTGGTCCATGATCGGACAGGAAGTTCATTGATCTTGAAAGTGTTTTCGGTCGTTCCTTTACAAACATTCCCGTACACGTCGAAAGATTTGGAGTTGTCTACAGGAACGATAGATCCAGTAAATCCCCGATACCAAGGGTTCATCGGTTGCAGGGGTTTGCCCGAGAGAAGATTACGAATGTTGCGAATAAGATCTCGCGGATTGTAACAGGGAACTGATGAAGACCATCCTGTACCTATTCCATCAGAGCCGTTAACTAGAACCATTGGAATAACTGGGCAGTACCATTCTGGTTCAATACTCAGCCCGTCATCCTCAAGATATGCGAGCAGAGGATCATCAAGCTCAGGAAATAAGGCCCGAGCAACGGGAGCTAGCTTGGTAAAAATGTATCGAGAGGAGGCGGCATCTTTTCCGCCTTGCAGCCGAGTTCCGAACTGACCGGCAGGGACGAGTAGATTTGCATTGTTTGAGCCGACAAAGTTTTGGGCCAATCCCACAATTGTCGCCTGTAACGACATTTCACCATGATGGTAGGCAGCATGCTCGGCTATATATCCTGCAAGTTGGGCAACTTTAATTTCTGACTTCGTGAGCTTCCGCTTGAAGCACGCGAATAACACCTTCCTCTGCGACGGCTTTAGTCCATCAATGGCGCTGGGTATAGAACGGGCATTGTCCGCGATCGAAAATAGGATGAGTTCTTTGTTGACGAAGTTGCTGTAATTGAGCTCGTCTACCCCATGATCGAAGAAAGTTCCCGGTGTGTACGCCGACAACCAGTCTTTTCGATCATTCACCCTCTGTTTACTGAAGGCCAGCTCAATCATGTCGCTGTCGTCCTCTCCGGTGTGCTGAAACTCATGCAAGTGTCTTGGAAGATCCGAGAAATAATTTTTCGCTTCTGCAGCTGTTGATGTTCCCAGACCTTTGTAGTACTTGGGTTTCCATTTCCCTGTTTCCCCCTCGTCAGTCTTAATCCACTGCTTATACTCCGGAAGCGTGAAAAAGACTTTATCTTGTTTTCCTTTCACACATTTCACGATGGGAGTAATAAACTCTTGTAGAAAGCCATCTACTTTTAAAAGGCTTGGCCAGAAATGGTCAAAGAAATTGATTACGAGCCCCTTGATGTGAGATCCGTCGTGATCTTGATCAGCCATGATCAGAACATGCCCGTATCGCAATGCCTTCACATTTTCAGCAGAGTACGTCTTGTTGTGTTGCAGACCGAGGATCTTCTTCAGGTTGCTTATTTCAGCGTTATCCATGATTTGCTTGTGTTTTGCCTCCCTGACGTTCAGGAGCTTACCGCGCAATGGAAACACACCGTAGTAATCACGACCAACAACTGAAAGCCCGGAAATAGCAAGAGACTTTGCAGAGTCCCCTTCGGTCAGGATGAGAGTGCATTTGTTTGCTTCCCGACTGCCAGCTTTGTTCGCATCTTCAAGTTTGGGTACTCCAATGACACGCGCCTTTTTCCCACCGTCAGTTTTCGTAAGCTCTTTGTTCTGCTTGAACCGTGCAAACGCTAATACATTCTCGATGATATCGCTCTTCTGAACTTTTTTGGCAAGCTCATCTGAAAAAGACCACTTTGAGCCGAACTTTCCCGGCTTTGTTGTCAGAGTTTCTTTCGTCTGGGAATCAAATGACGGGTTTTCGATCAAACAGTTGACATACAATGAGAGGTGACTCTTGACTTGGAATGGCTTAACTTTCAAACCCTTATTTTTCTTTGCTATGAAGTCGGATATCCTGGCAACAACCTGATCAGCAATATGGGTAACATGGGTTCCACCCTTGATTGTCCATATAGAATTCACGAAGCTGACCTGACATAGTTGACCATCACTTGCCGTGATAGCAACTTCCCACCGATCGTCTAGCCGCTCGTAGTAGACGCCACTGGATCCTTCACCACGCGGATAAAGGTCCACATATGACTTGAAGTTCTTGACTGGAAGGCGAGAACCGTTAAGAAAAACCTTGAGGCCGGAATTGATACCAGCAATATCGTACACTCTTTTCTTCAGTAAGGACACGATATCACTATCAAGATAATCCATGCCGAAGCGTTTGAGGTCAGGCGAGAAAGAAATCTTCGTGAATGACTCCTTCTTAGAACTGGATCGAATTACAGGCTCCTCTTTTGTTCCCATATTATCCCGAAAAACTTGCTTATAGCGCTTACCTCGAGAGGCATCAGCTGTTTCGACAATAAATTCTGTTGAGAAAATGTTTGCAAGTTTGGCACCAAAGCCATTTCGACCGCCAACAACCTTTTTCTCATTATCATCATAATTCGACGATGTGAGCAGATTTCCAAATATGAGCTCTGGGACGTATACCTTCTCCTTTTGATGTATCTCGATAGGGATACCTGCACCGTTGTTCCACACCGAAATCATCTGATTTTCTGTGTCGATGTCCACTTTGATGCAATTCATCGAAGGGTCTCTTTGCTTATGATCTGCGGCATTGACAAGGATTTCATCAAAAATCTTATATAAGCCCGGAGGGAAAGTAATTTCTTTATACTGCATACAGCTCGTGGCTTCATCCCATATCCAAACTTGTTGTTGCATACGTTCGGCCGAGCCAATGTAGGTATCTGGGCGCAGCAGAACATGTTCAAGTTGGGAAAGTTTGGTGAACGTTTGCTCGATTGTCTTCTTGGAGTTGTTCTTTTTCGAAACGGGAAGCGGCGAATTGAGGTCAACATTATACTGGTCAGATACACGCAACGCCATAGTGCACTTTTGGTTGCAGAGGCTTTCGAGGAAAGCACTTGCGTAAACGAAAGGAGATTGGCACGGTGGAATAATGAACGGGGGTCCAGTTTTTAGCTACACTCCTTCCCTCGAAACAACCACAAAGCTTTCTTCCCCAGTGAATTCCTGGTGCGCAATTATCTGTGGAGAAAGGAAGTTAGGGGAGAGCAGGGCGGTACGGAAGATGATAATCAAACGAAAATGATAAACTGAGAAACTACTAAAGGAATAGCGCTCACGCGAGGGAAATCACGGTTTTCAAACATTTACATTGAGCAGACCTTTGGATGTTTTCAATTCAAATGTTGTAACGAAGAACCGGTTGATCCGAAGAAAAGCAGTTTTTGAATGGACCAATCAGAATTATTGGTGTCCTGTGCCTACCCACAAAGCTGTCAGTCTCATCCAAGGCCAATAATACGCAAAGAAAGTATTTAAATATCTACGTATAGTAGTTCCCAGCGTTATGTTTGTGCAACAATTGCATACTTGTATGCGTGTTTCATGCAATCCAAATTTGAAGTTTGAGAATATGTCTCTAGATATATATTAGTGTTCAAAAATAACCTTTTCTCGAGAACACCTAGTGAATTTCTAATCTCTGTCGAAAGAGAGCAGATCAAAGCCTTCTACATGATGAGAACGACTGAGAAATTGCTCAATTTTAGGATTGATGATGGTTGGACCGCCAAAGTTGATCTCAAATGAGTAAATGAGGCCAGTTGTCCAGTAGACAGTAGAGTCTGTAAGGGTTTGATTCGTACAGAAGCATGGTTGTGAACTCTGCAGAATACAGCTTAGATAATTACAAAATCTTAATTGTAAAGGGAAATAAGAAATGATTAGTTGAAATGATGGGGCTTTTAATTGTCGTCGTGTAGGGCAGCTCCAATGATTAGGAAGGGCAGAAAGTGAAACTTTTTAATTGGTAGAACCATCAAATGGGAAGAGGAAAACGAGCAAGCTTTTTCACTCAGGGGATCCACGTGTCTTGGATTCTAATTTCCGCAGTTGTTTTTATACTTTCTCTGACCCTACCGGGAGCTGACTTCGAATGAAGCCGCCTCCAGGTGGTCTCATTCTTGCTCATTTGCCTTAAAAGATGCATATGCTTGCCCCGGGGTATCACCCTATAGGACCATTTTTCGCGGAACCAGCAGCGAACTCCCCTGCCTTTTCAACAGCCCTTTTCAGCTGTCTCTTCCGGCAAACCAACGATAACGTCTCAGGAGGGGAGCTGGCCACTCGTCCACTCAAAAAGAGTATTACAACGACAATAATTTTGTTCGCTACGACCACAGTCGACCCGGCGCCGTCTGCACACTTACTCGAAGTTGCGATCCATTTGCACCCAAGCAGTTAGTTCTGCAGCTCAGCTTCATCTTCGGCGCTAGTGCCATAATGTCCGAGCACGATTCTGGCTCGTCCGGTGCCTCTGATACAACCCCTATTCAGGCCGGTAAGTAGTCCGTTTCCTAGTCTTGTTTTTTTTTAAGCGGGAGGGCTTCGTGGTTCTGTGCTGCATGCGGCGGACATGTTGTGCGGGTCTTGTTTTACCCATTATGGGTAACTTGTACCCAGAAATCCAGGCCTGCACCCAAGGAGTAGAGAGGAAGGGGTAGTGGGGAAAGCTTGCATTCTGGAAGTGTGCATCATTCACGCCAGACGCGTTGCACTTGGTCATAGGCGTCTCATGCGAGGTGCACTAAAGTGCGATACTGGGCCTTGAACGCGTATATGCTCTGTTTAGATGTGCTTTGCGTGCTTCTGTCGGTTGTTGGACTTCTCCAACATGACGTCAAGAGTGCAAGCGCCCTCATGCCGGATCCTCTGGTCCTTGTCGATGGATCTTCATCGCTTGGATACGTGGAGTGCAGAACTAGACACTTTGCGTACGCCATTTAGCTGGAATTTCTGACAAAGAAGTGTTGTATCTGTGTATTCCGCTGTGCATGTTTTGCCCTTATCGATGCTTGACGATTAAACCATGTTGAGAACTCCACCTCAATAGGTGCCTTGAAGAAGGGTTCTCACGTTGTCATCAAAGGATTCCCGTGCAAGATTATTGATTATTCGACCTCTAAGACTGGCAAGCACGGTCACGCGAAAGCCAATATCGTTGGTGTCGACATTTTTACGGGAAGGAAGTACGAAGATATTTCTCCGTCTTCTCACAACATGGCTCAGCCTGTCGTCACGCGCAAAGATTTCCAGCTGGTTGACATCGACGACGAAGGTTTTGTCACTTTGATGGACGATAAAAATAATACGCGCGCTGATATACGCTTGGACGTCGATGAGGATGACATCCACAAGAAGGCGAAAGAGGATTTCGACGAGGGCAAGGATCTATACCTTACCGTGCTCTCCGCGATGGGCACTGAGAAAGTTATCAGTTCTAGGGAGATCCAGTAACTCTGGATGCTGATGGTGGGTTTTGAGACTTTTGCGTTGGTTTGATTTCTAATTTCTTAGAACTGCGCCCGTCCTAGAGATGACTTGTGTTGCCATTGTGTGACTCCAACAACGTTTTGCACATACACCTGTGCGTGTCAAAGTGCTGCAAAAGTGAATGACCGAGTAAATGTGCAGAGGGGTAATGCGCAACCTGCGATCACTTTCACGCGCAGAGTTTTCATGGTTGTTGCTCGTGTCTAGGGGGTACCAGTTTCTATCCTCTTCCCTCTGTTGTGCAGCTTTGCCCTGCTGGCCATTGCCTGGGACACGGGGCTGGGGCTGTCAGCTGCGCTCCAAATCCAGTATTGCCGTCATGTCAATCTCACTTTTCCACTGCGTCCACACCAGTCGCATGACGGGCGACAATTTACAAAAGACCTGCAACTCACTGTGCTAGCCTACACCCTCCCAACCCTGCCCCACCCGAGTACTTGAACACAAAGCAGCTTGCCACTATATCACTGTCCCTCCTCATCCGGCACATCATTGTGAGGCTTACGAACCAAACCTGGCCTCCTCCTCAACCTCCTCGCCACCTTTTTTGCTGCACTTCTCTCCCTCTCCTTCCGTATTCTCCTTGCCTGCCCCCCAGTATACCTCCTCTTCGCCTGCACCATCTCATCCTTGTCCTCACCCCTCACTTTCGGGTCCACCATTTCCTCACGCTCCCATGGAAACTCCATATCGCCATCGAGATTCAAATTGGCCGGATACAACACCGAACCCATCCACATATAGCCGTCGGCATGGCCCGCCTGAGCGGCGGACAAACGCGCGTGACGTGCGGCAAAATCGGCCAGCTTCTGGTTGCCCATCAAAGGCGGATCATCGTCGGCAGCAATTTCGTAGCCCGGGGCACGCGTCATGTCCATACCATAGCGCGGATCTGCTCCTGGGAAGCGGGGGCCTGCAAAGCCGAGAAAGTCGCTGCCACGCGAGTCCTCGTGCAGAAGACGGCGGGGAGGAGGAGCGGGGTACGCGCGTCGTAAGAGACGCGCACCGCGAAGCATTGCCAGACGGGGAGGGCGCAGGCTAGTTGACGACGATGAGTGCGAGAATGCGGTGAAGGGGGTGAGAGTCGGGGAGCAGGGAGGGTTTGAG
>JAUKWC010110153.1:0-24170 GCA_032356245.1 Endocladia muricata
AGCAACCATCCTCTCTGCCCACCGACACTACGTACTCGCAGTGGCGATTTTTCTCCGAGATTCAGGCCCCGTGACAGCGCTGAGCGACCCGACCTTCGCCAGCTTGGTCTCTAAGAAGCTCGGCATCACTAACCTGGACGACCCGCATCTCTGGTCAGAAGGCCCACGTGTCGTAGTTCTGTTCATGACCTCCGCGTCGCAGTTCATCAACAACGCGGGCCGGGGCGAAAAGTTTAATTCTGAAGCGTTCTGCGCGTGCGCTCGCCAACTTTTCCAAATCATCGTAGACGTGTTCGAGACGTATGGTGAGGCGAAGAGCCAGAGTTATGGCGACTTTCAGAGGACTGAGACTGCACAATCGAAACTCCTTAGAATATCCGTCAAGGAGCTCGACATGAATCAGACACGCCCCTTCTCCAAGAGAGACAACGACTCTGGAGAAGATCTCAAGAAGTGCAGTAAGGCCCGTGCTACGCAATTCGAGAACAAAAAAAACTAATCACTTAGCTCTCAGGTCCAGCGAGCTCCCCATCTCGGTTTGAGTGACGGCTCCAGGTGCTGTGCGTTGTACATACACCTGTACACGGCGTACTTCTGCTTCCCACGCGACTCCGCTCGAGCCTGCAGTCCCAGCACGGATGGCCCCAGTAGCGCTGCCCGCCACAAAAGCGTCTGCCAGGAAGACAACGGCTGGACCCTCCTTACGGTTAACCCCTCGACTTGTGAAGGTTGTTCAGCCCGGCAAGTCTGGTGGAGTCAAAATTGAAGTGGAGCGGTCAAGACGAGAGGTCGTGGAGAAGGCTGGGGAGGCCATAGTGGCCCATGACAACATGGGCCGTCGTGGACGTGCCCCGCAGACGTCCTACAACAAGGTTCCGAGGCAACTGCCGGTCGCCACTGTGGATAAGACTCTGGTGTCTGATTGAACACCAGATACTTCTGAAAACCTGGCGTACATCGGCCCGCCAGATCACAAAGAAGACAAGTCGCAGCTGTGGATGGTAAGATACTCGCACCCCATGCTCTGGCTGCTTGTCATCTACATACAAATCGGGCACCGGGCGCACCTACACCTCACCATCGAAGGCGTGGTAGCCATGCGTCGGTCTCAGTTCTTCATGGGGAGCATCGTGACTTTTACCGAGCTTAAGGGTATCGATGCGGATCTGGACATCTCGAAGACCAACGGGCCTCAGACACATTTCTGGAAGAAAATAGCAGAAGGGGGTAATGATTGTCGCAATGGATCTGCCTACTTTGAGAAGCGACAAGGCAAACTTCAGCACCCCGGCTACACGTGCCTTACATAATTTCACTGACGGCAAGGGCATCCCGCGCGGTAGCCTCGTGTCCCTGACGTTGTCGCGCAAGGGCAAGCTTCCCCGCGGTGAAAAGTTGTTTTCGTTCATTGCGCGCACATTCAACCCGAAGAATGCATGGCGACAGGGGTAGCATAACACCTGGTGGACCCCGATTGTGGACTAGTGGGAAGGTGAGGGGGACGCAGTTAACGTGGAGCTGGGAATCCCGTGCTACTTCAGCACAGGGAGTATCGTGATGGAAGCTTGCGAGTCGAGTGGGGACTGTGTGCGGGCTTTGCGAAGGCGTGCGCAACTGGACGCGTGGATGGGTCAACTTGCTGGCTATGTCAGTCTGAGGAAATTTTCTTGCACGAAACTGTTCATATCTAGGAGAGGGGGTCGGGTTTGGGTTACCGAGAAGGACTGCCCGTGTCCAGCGCCGCACAATGACTTTGAATAATCATTGTGAGCGGAGATGCTGGGCTTCTTTTCAATCCTGAGCGAGGCAGTGGGCTTCCTCTTACGGGTGTGTGACTTTTCACACGCCTTGGCATACGGGGCGGAGAGCGAGTTGATGGCGGCGGCGTCGTTTTCCAAGAGGCAATATATCATTGTACAGCCTAACTATGTGATATTGGGGCGTGCGCATCTCACGCACGCCGGGGCTCGACATGAAGATTGCACTGCGGATGAGTTGATGGTATGGTACCATATATAATTGATCCCGGAAGTGAAAAGTTTGCCAGAACAGGTTTTGTACTCATTGATCGGGATAACCCAGTTCCCGGCCGGTGAGATGGCTGGGGTTAGTAGTAGGAATAATGAAGGACGCGATGAGTCGGACACCGGAGGCGATGCGGACGTGTTTCGGTTTGGAGACTCGGACGCAGACGGGAGTAGTGGGGCAGAGGAGGTCAGTCTTACTAATCATTGTTTCGACTGCGATGACTCCGAGGGTTTGGTTGCCGTTCCCACAAGTAATGAGAAGGATTTGGTAGCGAGACGAATAATTCTCTGAATAGCGTGAAGCAAAACGAACTTGACCACGACGTGCCAGTTCCAGAATCAGTTCAAGCGAGCAGCCTGCACCAGAACTGCTGAGAAAGACCTCGGCTCAGTCGCAAGATGGACCGCCACGAAAAGTGGGCGATTTTGGGCCCGCTCTAGCAGGAAAAAGTAATGACAATTTAGACTAGGGGGTGGGCCAGTAAGAACAGGGGCTGAGATCTGCACATATGGAAACGCACAAGCAGATGGATTGGCGTCCTTTAACGTGAGAAACAACATCCATCTGCGCAGGCATCTTCATATGCGCAGATTTGAACCCTTGCAACCAGTGCCACCGCTTCGATCATGAAAAGTACTTGCCCTTGCAACGCCACTAAATACACATTTACAACCTCTCTCTAACATCGACTCGAGGTTCAGTGTGTTTTTACGCTTCGTGTGATACATGTAATACCTGTTCCGCAGAAGAATTGTGTGCCTTTCGTCCTGGTCGGGTCAACTGCAGCAAGGCTACGGCAAGGGTGGAGTGAGATATTGGCGTCTGTGCTCCTCACGTGCTTCTGAGGATAGGTGTCCATACAGCGTACGAAGAATGTTGTCGCGTATGAAAGTATGCCGACTCGACTGCAGGCCTGAGTCTTGCGCTGCAAGTGGAAACACTTCGGCGCGAACTACGCGGTGCCAGATGTATGAGTTCGTGCGCGCATTGTGCTTCAGTGACAGGTCGATGCACAACGCAAGCTCTACTACGCAAACCCAATACAAAGGACAGAACCACTACGTTTGAGCCCCGCGGTGCAGTTAAACGTCTTATCCTCCGCATGCACTAAACTGTCGCTGTTCAGCAGCATTCGTGCAATGTGCCACGCATTACGCGGATGACACGTTAGTCCTTGTTTGCGTTCCACCATTTCTACGCTACTGTCCCAGAGATTAGCGCAGAGTTTTACACATCATATCTTGGCATATAATGTCAGGAAGATTTTGAGGGAGCCAGTGCAGCCGAACACCGCGGAGCATAGTGCTCAGTTTCCTACTGCGGCAGATGGCGCATATTGCGGGTAGCGGTCTTCAGTTCATTGCCGCAACTTACATCTTAACGCAACTCAGAGTACGAATGGCCCGAGATACGATTGACCACGTGAGGCAAGCTATCGGTTACCATGTGACATTGCAGTACTTTGCGAGAGATGTCGAACTGCAGTGTGTGGCACAATTCGGAGTACGAGCTGGATATTTTACAAGAAAACAAACTGCATGTAGTGGTTGCGGGCGTCCACTGGAGGCGGGAGTTCAAAACATTGATTTTTGAAAGTTGGCGTCAATTCTAGAAACTGCCGTACTACACGAACTTCACGTTCTAGAATGCCTCAGCAGTCAGAACGCCATGTCACTCCACAATTTGCAGTTTCGGCGGAAGGTTTTCTAGCCTGTTGAACCCGGTGGACGCCCGCAGCCATTTCTGGAAACGCAGATTGAGGAGATTTGAAGGTACTTCGCAACGGTGGCACGGTTTGCTGGTCTCTGTACCTTGTGGAGTGCCGATGATGTCCTGCGCCTTGAGTGTGATGCAATCATAGCCGGTGAGAGCTGTTTTACCTCTCCAGAGAAAATGGCGGGCATCTGAGCATGTGAGGCATACGAAGGCTTTTCATACAGAGGCGAAAGCAGAGAGTGCAGGGCGGAGTTTCGTATAGATGTTTTGTTTTCTGGTGCGCGAGTAAACAAAGAAGGTGAGAGGACGACCAAGTCGCTGTCGTCCACGGCGGGGAAGAGCCGGACAAGAAGATAGCCAGTGACGGCGTGCCGGGACATTACGCAGCGTCGGCGGAAAGCGCCAGTGAAGTTAAGGAGAGTGAGATGCAAGAAATAGGCAAGGAAGACTCTGTTCTTAAGGGCAGTGGCGGATTTATCCATACGGATCTGTATGCTCCCTACACACAAGTGAGTCGCCGACGACCCAGTGTTTCAAATGACACCCTTGAGCTCGTTAGCGATGACTTATTCCTTGAGGTGTCGACAAACTTTTCGGTGCACGTCAGTCTGCAGAGGATGCAGGAAGAGTTGCGTGTCGCTCTGTGGTGGGTCACGATCGGGGCAGAGGCAGCAAGACTCTGTGTTGGCTTGCGCTTCTTTCTTTTGCAGGATCTGGATAGGGTCCCGCGAGGAGGCTGTTCCTAAAGGTGTTCCGCCGTGGTCCAACACACGAGGTGAGGAGGAGCCTTCATGGTGAAGCTTCTTTTCGACAACAGCTGGGGTGCGGGAGCCGCACTATTTTGAGGAGCGAATGCACTCTCTGACGCGCGGAGAGAGACGTCCGAATCCGTCAGGACAAAGATGACCTCGTCAAAGGTACGCGTGCGGGCAGTCTTCTCTACTCCGGTAGAAGGAACTGCCGTAGATCGTATGAGGAGGTCGGTGTTACTTGTCGTCGGTTCCGCACCAGGGTCAACACACGAAGAGGAAGAAAGGCGGCAGAGGTGCCGCAGTTTCATCAGAAAGCACGGTGTCGTCGTAGTAGACAGGCAGTTCTTTGGCTAGTGAACATTGTGGAGAAGTAGGGTTGAGCCCAGGAGGTCAGTGTGCTCGGAAGTGACAATATTGCTCTTGTTTGGATAGTGAGTCAGCATTGGAACATAAGTGCTTGCAGTGCCGACATTTGCAGCACATATTGAGGGTTGGGGAAGATGGCTGCGAGGAGAAGGGCTGGCGCGAGGAAGGGCCAAGGTGGAAGACGGGGCCTGCCACTCGACACACACATACGCAATTGGCCGTGGCGACAAGAGAGAAGCATGCATTTGCTCATGACTACTCCAACGTGAGATGACAAACAAAAAGCAGTGATAATGTAATATCTCTAATTAAAAGATTTTCAAATTCTCAAACGGTCTATGGTAACTTGAAGGCACGGCAGCGAAACTGTGGGACGCGGGAACCTACCCCATGTCTTGTTCAAGCCAAAGCAACGCCGGAGGCGACGTTGTCAAATCTGCAAAGGTACCATAACGTCAACAGAAAGTGCAGGGCGACAGTTCTTCTCTGTGACACGACGGCGTACACAGGTATGCAGCGCGAATTCGAAACCGTACTCGCACTGGCACGAATGTTTGGGACGTGATGCGCAGCCTCTTTGGTCACGTGCGAGTTCGGGATCCAGACCATCGTTCCGCGGGACGCATCATGCATCCCACCCAACCTTCGCTCGGATACGGTACTCGCACCATTGTCGAACCGAACCATGATGGTTTCGTTGGAGACTGGCAAGACATGCGGTATGCGCTGCCATGCGGGGAGTGTGGGCTGTGGGAAGTAAAGAGGGTGAGATAATTGGGATGTTGGTGGAGTGTGGTGTGCAAACCGGAACGGTAGTTGGGCGGGATAGGTGACGTCGCGGAAGAGTGACGAGATATATGGTGTGCGACGCGGGGCAGGAAGTGTGGGCTGCTGGAGGTGGAATGGGTGAGAAAGTGCGGGTGATGGTGGAGTGTGGTGTGCATACTGGAAGGGATGGTGAGCGGGATTCGTGACGTCGTTGAAGAGTGCCGAGATTTCTGGTGTGCGATGCGGTGCGGGGAGCGAGGGCTGTTGGAGGTGGAGAGGGTGAGGGAGTGCGGGGGGAGGGGGAGTGTGGTGTACAGACCGGAAGGGATGGTGGTTGGGATGCGAGGCGTCTTTGGAGAGTGGCGAGACGTGTTGTGTGCGACGCGATGCAGATGATATGAGTCGATGGCATTGGAGAGGGCGAGGTAGAAAGGGTGATGGTGGGGCATGATGGTGAGAACGAAGGTCCGTCCAAACACTCTAGAAGGAATATTCATGTAGCAGGACGGAAATATAGTAGGACTAGACTGGAAGTTCACCGCGCGCAGTGAACGCTCGGTTTAGGTTCAGAAACTGCGCTGGGCTGCAGCGCTGCATTTGGAACCGCGAAAAGTGCAGTTGTGGTCCAGTATTACTAGAGATGGACATCGATACGTCGCGGCATGCTTTGCATTATGACTGGATCCTGGATTTCCACAGGCCGCAGTATATCAGCTAGTCTTACTAGACTCGGAATTTCCAAAAATGCAGTTCGCAGTCTAGTCGTACTAGACCTGAACGTTCAGTCGGTGCATGTCTGAGTCTACTAATACTGGACATGGACGTCCACTTCGTAGAAGTCTGAGTCTAGGAATACCGAACCCGGACGTCGACTTGGTCGAAGCCGGATTTCGGTATTAGTAGCCTCTGACGTCCACTTGGTGGAAGTCTGGGTGTAGTAATACGAGACGTGAAACTGCAAAATGTGCAGTCACCAGAGGGAAGTGCTATTCTAGACCTCATACTACGCTCAATGGACGCTCGTATCCATTTCAGGAAACACAGACGACGTGCTCCTTGATGGCATGGGCTGCAAGAACCGTTGCTTCGACGTAGCTTTTTGACAAATCCTGCCGTGAACCCGCACCCATCTATTCGAGCTATCCAGCCCGCAATATCTAGCTTCGTCAAATCGTGTGTCCTATACACATGCTTTCTACTCTGCCCTTCGCCGCGGCCCCTGCGTGGACCTTCGAATTGCATGAGCTGGTAAGCCTCCAATATAATTCTCGTTATTGCCCGCTATGCGGCAAGCGGACTCAAGTGAGCAGATTCGCGTAGCATCTCGGCAGCACCGCTCATCACGGGCAAACCATTTTCATCACCTCGAGAAGCCAATCCTCTGCGCGGCGGCTCTCCAGTAGCCCAGTTGCAGTAAGCAGCCACCGAGGCATTGTTCTTGCTCTTGTAGGCCCTGGCCACCCTCATCGAGAGAATAAGCGCAGCTACGGACAAATAGTCTGACACCACAAGCCGATTTGGGGAGCAAAAAGAGCCGTTCGTTTCAACGCTCACGCGAACGGGCGGGAAAGGGCCGATAGTCCGACTAGGACCGCATGGAGAAAGCAGTCAGGAGCACTCAGGGAGTGCGGAAAAGGTACTGATTACACATCGAGGGGAAAGAGCGGAACGGACTTCACCGACCTTGGGCGAAAGATTGTTGGGGGCACGCTCACCTCTTCAGAGAGGGGTTCCGTAGCGCACTTAATTTTGAGGACAGGTGTCACGCAATGAGCTTTGCTCAAGTTTGAGTCTGTTCTCGGGGCCCACTATAGAACAGAACTGACTGCACACGGTGTGTCGGCCAGTCGTAACGAAATAAAACAATTCTGTATGTCTTCTGGTTTACGACCAAACATTCTGACTATTGTGATTTAACGCAAGTTGAGCCTGAGATAATTCTGGACCTAATCGTTCGACTGTACTTGTCAACAGGTATCGGCGACGCAGATTACTTGTACTGACAGTAGCCTTGGTATTTATACTGGTTGGAGGGTTATGGCCATCAGTAAACTACCCTATCCAGCCAGCATTGTGATGGCTTATTCTTAGCTGCTATGGAGAACTGCGTTCTGTCATGATTCGGGCTGTCGTGCCTCACTTGTCATTGACTGGGTGCGATCTGTTCAAAAATTATTCTGCTCGCGCGCACGGGTGCGAGAATCATCGCTACAGGGTTTCAGTAATGTTTCTTTGGTGACGATCCGTCTCTTTGTGGCGGAACATGCGAACAGACGTCAACCTACGTCACCTGTAGGACGAAGACAGGAGCACTCCCTTTGGCCGGGATTGACGCCCCCAAGGTCAGAAACCTCCTCGATGTCGGTCCCATCGCCCTTCCGATTTACGAGCCTAACATCGAAGATTACTTTCTCCTACATATTACAGAGCGTCTGCGAAGAGGTCGGACGGGCCCTACCGCGGTGCTTTGATCTCACGATCACCCTCCGTCGGAACCTTCACACTCTTTCGATCGGACCAAACTTTCTTGGTGATTGATCTCGACTCAGATGCAGACTCGCTCAGCAGCAGCCAACTTGGCGGACTCGGAGGAGGAATCCTCATAAGCGACTGCACCGCACGCCTGGAATGGACTGCGCATAGCTGCGGCCGACAGAGAACATCTGCCAGCGATTGTATCAACCCTCCCGATTGTTGTCGATCTCGTCGACGCCCACTGCAGTGTGTGACCGGCGATTACCGCTTATCCCGGATAAATCTTCTCTACTAGCCCTATGGAAACACATCCTATTGAGCCCTACTCAACGCCAGTATGCCTACGCGGGGAATGTCTTCCGTCTCAAACAGTTGGTCTCCCGAAAATCGAGCTCTGTCGGCTGCTAAAGCCGTCCTATGCGATTCTAAATAACGGCTTGTTCACTACCTCTAGATCTGCACCAGGCTTGTGCCCTGTACCCCGGTTGGAGACCCGAACGTGAATAATGTCTGCCTCGCAATACGACCGGTCGCGTTTTCCGTCACCGACGTGAATATATCTGCGTACCTCCTCTCGGTTGAAGACATCATTTCTATTATGAGAGATACCAAGGCCGCTTTTCCTTGCTTGAGGAGTCGCGTTTGCTCTTCAAAACAATGTCAATCCGTCAAATTTGGTAATGTCGCGATTAAGCTTTACGACTATGGCTACCTTGCAGCGTGTGTGGCGGACGACAGCCTTACCTCCTCTGTAAGCTCCTACTTTTGACATCTTGTTTGGATCCGGAGAAAGAAGACATTACGACCTGACACAGAATCTTGCTACTACGTTCTTGCGGTGAGCACCGGCACAACTAAATGTATCTCTTCATACACCCCGTGCGGACTAACGTGTACCGCCAACTTTACCAAAACCTGAAAGGAGACGTCATGCGTAGTGATGTCGGTGGTGTCCCCTGGGACACCTCGACGTCGGGGACCCACTCGTTTGTGGGTGGCATATAGATCTACATGGGCATGTGCACCACTACACATCTAGACGGTGCATTTGTTGCCTATCTCCAGCATGTCCTTCTCCTTAACTTCTCTGCCACTTTCCACCGACGCTGCATAGTATCCCGGCACATCTTCATTGCCTATCGCTTTATCCAGCCCTTCCCAGTCGCCGATGACAGAGACTTGGGATTCATTTACTTTTATCTGACTACTCGTCAAGCAGAGACTAAATCTGCCATACTACTCTACACTCTACACTCTCTGCGATCACCTCTGTACGAGAAAGCCCTCGTAGACTTCAAATGCCCATGTGCGTGTCAAGGTCTTTACAAGTATCACGCAGCCATGACCAGCTCTTAGTACGATACACCCGAGCCCAGCGCCATTATCAGCACCCGCCTAGGCACGAACATCTGCCAATCCTTCGATGGTTGCAAACTGCCCTCAACTCTCTACGCCTCATTTCCCTTCTTCCTGAGTCGCAGCTGGCAGTTGATCGTCCCTCTTCGAAGAAGAGACGCCCACCTCGAGGCGGGGACCTCGGCTCTTGCATTGGTTGCCAGACAGGCTCGAGCGCCAACGGCCCCGGCTCATGCGGAGCAGGGCTTCATCGCATCCTCCCTGCGGGGATTTCCATTATTCGCGGCAACAGACCTTGTCTTTCCATCCAGTTCTAGCCCCAACCTGCACCTCTCTCCTGGCCTCGAAGGGCTGCACAACTTTTCCTTTAGTATCTGCAAGCTAATCAAAACCATTGTATTTACTTGACCCGACTCCCACATCTTACTTACATGACAAACTGCCACCATGCACTGTCAGAGGCAAACCAGGACCGTCCATGTTGCTCAACTTTGCATAGTTGAGACCGTTCTGATAACTATTTAGAGGGACATGTAGGTTGGCAGCCTCCATACCAATTTCTGCGGCTTCCAACACGGCAGCCGCCAGGACGGACGCTACACAAATACGGAAGTCCTCGTCATGCTGGAAGCAAAATAGTACAGGTCCTCTTACATGGTCTTTCTCATTGTCGGAAGAGTCACAGACTGTTGCTGTGAAGAATCTATCTTTGCGCCGTTCGCATCGATCAGAGCTCAGTACTCACGTATTTCAATACTCAGTTCGGCACAGAAACTAGAAGAGCACAGGATCCTCGTCGAGTTTCACAAGGCAAGGAGTAGATCAACACCTTCAAAGCCGCTATGCTCCACATCTTTGGAGACGACCAACCGGTGAGTCTAAAGGCCCTCAAGTTTCATCTTTTCTTTGGCCTTGGAAATGACATGCACAATTTCGGAGGTCTACAATACGTACTATAGATGGCCGTGGTCACAATTACGCTCAGATTGCATTCAAGTAAGACTGCAACCATACCACCACGCTAAGGGCAACGGCCATACAGGAACCATCCACCTAATCCAGAATTCCGAAAACCTTGCTGCCGTTCGAACTCAAGTCATCCTCATCTCACAGTTGCGTTGCGTTAAACGCAGCATAGGCGTGTAGATGATGGCCACTAGGAGTTTCTTATCAGCGAAGGTTTCCGAATGTACCTCCGCAGACTCGTTCATTTGAGAACCCTCGCCGTGCTACTGATCGGAAAAGAAGGAAGCTGCATACGGCCCGCGATGCGCTTGGCGCTTCGCAGAGAAATTTCAAACATCTGCATTGGCCTCTTCCCCTAGAGTTGCGACGAGGGCACCAATCACCTGCTGAAAATTTCTCCTTGTCGAAATTCTTTTTAGTGAGCTACTGACGTACAAGTATGGTTTGTTGGCCTCCCCCTGTTCTGTGCCCGAACAAGTACTCGCACCCAAATGTAATAAAAGAACGGGAGGGGTGATCAGGAGTTGTAGCCGGATTCCGTGACGTACCTGACGCCCGATTGCAAAAGTCATGCGATCCACCGTCTCACACTCCGCGTCCAACGTATCAGTCCACGATACTGACTAGCCTACTGGAGACATTGTCCAGAAGCCACGCCTTTCTTACTATTACATGAAACTAGTTCTCTGAATCCAGTTTGCCCCCTTTGTGGAAAATTGAGCAGCGGCCACTACGACAATCTCGCCATCATCTCTCTGGACCTTTCTATCCCCTCAACTTCTATCGCAAAGAATGCCCCCTTGAGCCCTCCGATTTGACCGAAACATCCCTAAAGGAACGATGGGTCATAACGCCGTGCAGAGGTGGTCTAGTATTTGCACTCTTGCCAACCACAGGGACGTCAAATTTGTCAGGCTGTGAGCTCATTCGCGCTCGCCCTTACGACCTTCGATGTGCTGCATTTGAATGTCATCGTCGGAAGCCACGCGTCCAGGCATGCGAGTTGCATGATAGACTGGTACGGGTACTTCCAGTCTCGCTCAACATGGCAACCTTGCCATTCATAAAGGATATGTCTCCCAAAATACTCCCAAAACAATGCATCACCCCCGGCAGGATCCCATACATCATGCTGCACAGAGTAATCGCCGCACATAATATCCCCGACCCTGATGAGGTGCTATCTTGACAACTATCGGGCACCTTCTTCCCCTCTGAGCACATCAGCCTCACGATCGCTTGAACCGCCTGCTTATCGCGCCCCACGCGGGAGCTATCGCGTACAAACGTGGTCTGCCGCCACATGAAGAAGAAGTACCCGAGAGACTCGACGAGCTTGTCCTTGGCGTTTCTCTCCTTTGCGCTCATCACGTCACAGACTATGTGACTTATCCTTTTGCCCAGAGTATGTTCTAGCTACACGGCCTCATCGCCAACGCGGCTGGGGTGGGCGTCTAACAACAAGAAAGACTAGTCCCCAGTGCCAAACCGTACATGCTTCATTGGAACCGGAGCCGTTGCCTCAGCATAATAGGACTACGTATATTACTCCCTTCCTTCGGCAAGACCCCTCGCTGAAATCTGCGCAACATCGTCTCGCCAGTCCACGCCACGCTCCACCGTCATCCGCGGTTATCTGCGACCTGTTCGGGGCCGGACTGGATCAGACCCTGTTGGATCAAGCTCCGCATTTTCGTTACGACACGAATGAAGAAGCTGCTTCTCGATGGTGTTGGTGACACCGACGTACTCTCTCCTTGGATTCCTCATACGCTTACACCTTCGATCATGCCAAGTTACAGGCCATATCATGTCCTTCTGAGTGCGTTCAGAAATGCGTCGAGCGACGTGTAAGTTTTCATTCTCGAACTCAGTATCCTCGAAATCGGCTTATCGTCGGATGAACTCGGGAAGTGCTGCCACAGTCGCCCTGTACACATTGAGATGCTCGTCAAGTGCCTACCACCACTTTTCTTTGTACTCATCAATGCATTTCTTGAGGCCAGCGTTTTCTTACTTCCACGCCGTGTCCTTATCCGTGTTCTCGGAAAGCAACCCTTCAAGCTCGTAGATTTTCTCAAGCGAAATGGGTTGTGGATGATAAGCAGCGAGGTTATCAACCCTTGTTAAGGAGGGCATGGGCGGAGGCAGAGAGGAAGAGGGCATCAGTTCCGAGGCACATAGAGTACTCCGATTCACGGGAGGTTTCTACCTCACTTTGTGGAGGATGTGCAGTCGCAGAGGGGCGGCAATAACAGGCATGCGGACACACCATGCGTACGCAAGATCAGCTAGTAAGATCCATATGGTTGTATTGGAGGCGCATTCATGGCCAAAAATAGAATAAAAAGCAGGGGCGTGGTTAGTAGCACGCACGCGCGAACCTAGCAGTCTTGCGGCAGCATCATGGGTCGCGAAAAGAGTGCCACCATCCGCCTTTTCATCTTCCGGACCACATTACGACAGTGCGTGTGTCTTCTGGCGCTGTGTAATACGCGTTAGGCTGCCCTCCACGTGCCGCTGAGTTGCACCGATCTGGCGGTTTAGTGCAGTCACATCAACAGCCGCCCTCGGGGCATCAAGATCCTCCTCGCGTTACTCGACGGTACTCTGGCCAGATACTCGTACAGGAATGGTCCTTCTGTTTGTGTTGGCCAGCGCAGCCGTCGATGTGGCGCTGCTCCACACCGAGAAAATAACAGAAAGAGGCTCCATGAGAGGCATTAGTTCGAAAAACTACGTGACAGTTCTCGTGGCGTGTGCAGAGAAAACCCCGGACGTGATTAGTAGCCGGGCCCTTGTGATTTCATGAACACGCTGAAAGTGACTGACGACATTTCCAGTTGCATAACCAATATCGGCAGGACTGAAAGGAAACGGCTGAGGGCCTGGAAACTGGCAATCCTGAAAGGAACGAGACTTCAGACCCGGGAGACGTCACTAATGACAAGGATTGGGACTTCCTCTTCGGACAAGACATGGGGATATGGGTATTGTTCGTTCGGCTCAAATTCGCATACTCATTTGCTCATATATTTGTACCTGAGCATATCCGCACCCCCGCCACCAGTGACTCTCCCCCCAATCATAGCAGGTCTTCTTAACTTCGCGTGAGAAGGGCATTGTAGTACGTAACTGCTCTTATACGATAGAAATGTAAGTGGTTGTGAGCTGCTAATGACCGCACTGGTTGCCCTCCCTGTCCGCAATGCAGAGCCTAAATGTCTGCTCCCAGAGCACGACACGTCATATATTTGTCGTACTGCTACAAAGACGTGGTCGCCACTACATTTCATCCTCCATCCTCCTCTCCGCTCTCTATAGTTCCTTCTACATGTTTTTCTCGGTGTCGTTTCTGATGCTTTTTCCGTCAACCTTTGCATGGCCAGCAATCCTGGTCTGCTTTTCATCCTCCGTCCCTCGACTCACCGGAACCGTGCTTCCGACTGAACTGACCCAATCCCAGATGGCCGGCGTGAGCTTCCCTGCCTTTGTTGTCGATCTCTTTTGACTGGAGGTGGATTCGCACTTTATTCGGGAGCGATCGCCCGGTCTCTCACGTGTTGGCCATAGAGAGGATGAAGCAGATAAGTGTGCAGTGCTTTCCGTCGTGCTGCTGCCCGAAAAAACGAGAGATCCGGGGATATTGCGGATGTTTCTCTCAGCCAGTAAAACTACGTGCCGTCCCTCATCGTAGGCACGAAATTCATCCCGTCCAAGGTTATGCACGTCCGAGAGGTAGTTCTGCGTGGAACGTTCCCCACCCACCACCCTAGAACCCTCACAGTTCACATGTTCACCCACACGGTCAACGTTGGCCTTTTAGCACGCAGTAATGAACATCTTTTCGCTGTGGTGAAGACGGCGCGAAGTAGAAATCTTCTCGCCTTCGCTCAGCAGCCGCTGACGCGAGTGTGGATGAAGCTGGCAGAGGCGGTGGCATTTTCGAATTCTCAGGCACTTCTCGGACCGTACCTTCTGTTTCTCGAGTGCATGCAGAAATGTATGGATTTCAAAGTGACGCGCTGACGACTTTGCACTCATCCTGCAGTGGACCACGCTCAAAATGGATGAAGTAACAAGTCCTGAAGAAAGTACGAGCAGTGTGGTAGCACGGGTTGGAAGGGTGGGGAAGGACACGGCAATGCACGTGGCTGCCAGTTTGTTCGTGCCCGGCGCTCAGGCCACTAATACGATACAAACGCAGCGACTGGCCGTATTAGCGCTTCTTTGAGTCACACGATGAAGGCTTCCCAAAGTTTTTCGCAAACTGGAGTAGGGATGCTGGAGAGGCCCTTGGGTTTCAGCGTGAATTGCCAGAAGATGGTGGGGCCGGTTCAGAGATCACTGGGGTGAGCTCTGGGCCGATGGATGCGGACTTGGAAGAGACAAGACCGCGTCGTCGTCGACAGGTGACCCATTCGACTGCCACGCCCAATGTGGGACTATCAGCTTACACATCTCTGTTTTAGTGCTGCGGGCCGGGGGAGGAGGTCGAGCGGGCTCTGTACGGTATCGACAACGAGAGCAGGAAGTTGTGACACGCAGCCACACACGCGTGAGGAATTCAAGGCCCACCCTGGACCCATTCGTTCTGCAGCGGAAAGAGTCCATTTTTGAAGCACGGAAACCAGGCAACTGCACTACACTGCCGCCACAGCTAAAGGAAGTCTCGGAAGAGTCCTTCACCATAATACCTCTTTCGCTCGACGTTCTAGCCGATTTCTCTGGCCTGACGACGTCGGCCTCCAGTGCGTGGAGGGGCAGTTTGAATGCCCTCTTCAATCATCAAGATGACAAACCAGGTGTATGCTGAGATGCGAATGGCTCAGCTGCCGTTGAGAGACCCTCTACTGAATCCCAAACGCGAGCACGGCGTGATCAAGTTGACCGGTTATGTCTTCACTCAGAAGAGCATGTTCACATTCTGTCCCCCTATTCGAAGGGCTCCTTGCGAAATGCGGCGCAGCAATCATGTTTTGTAGTAGCCTGCAACTCGGCATGTGGCTTTTGCGCGGCAACTGCTACAGCCAAAAAGCGTAGGATGAGGAAGGTGACATGGTCTACTGCGGCGAAGGGGACGTGATCGAAAGTCTTCGTTCTTAGCGTGAAGGACCAGCCTTCTGTACATAATCAAACTCGAGTTCGTTACACACGATACCTACTACTCAAAGAATGTGCCCGCGTCTCGGTCCAGCGATGGGCTGATCACTTCTGGTGTAGAAACGGATGGCCCGCAGTGCAGTTCTCCCGAGTATGCTACTATAGCAATAGTTGAAGTATTTTCACGCAGTATGAGTGAACTGCATGGACGAAATTCGTCGGTAGGGGCCCGTAGAGATGGTGAGAAGAGTTAAAAAAGGGAATTGACAGAATAAGCTTCGACCTGAGTACAATAGCATCAAGCATATAAGCGGGCTGGTGTCACAGTAATCGACACCAGGGGACTTGGTCTTCGACCTTTTCGGTGGTACTCGGGCGACTGCGACATCATGTGGAAGAATTCCGAAACGATACCGTTCCGTACGGTGCGACTAAGATGACCTGTCCGCCAGTCAAGCTCTACGTATCGGGACTAATGCTTTTTTCGAAAGCGTCGTGAGCCCGACTTGCGATACTGATGACTCTCTCCGCCTTCTGGTGCGCACGAGGAGGTACTTGGTCAGCTCCAAACGGAACATACCTGCAAGCACGGGGAATGACCTTTTCCACCCTTCAACTGGGTATCCGTGGTGACGGTGTCAACCGGACTAAAAAGTCTGGTTGTTCCGAGCTAAGCCAGGATATGTTGCTTTCCCTCCGCTGTTGAAGGTTGTCATCTGAAAACTGTCCGGCAACGTACCACAACCTGCTGGGTACACAAGACCCGTGTACACTGAGGGAATGGAAAGCAATGGCATGCAGCGTAGTGGTGCGATTCTCACCGATAACGTACAAAGATGTCGGACTCGGGGTGTTTGTGAACCGGTTTCTCACGATTTCGGTCACAATTATCTTCTTTTATGGCGTGCAACTGCACGCCGACCTTCTTTACCGCACGTGAAAAAAAATGAAGACGCATAGACGAGGAAAATCGCCTGCACGCTATGAGCCGCTCAAGATCGTTGCTGTTCTCATGGAAACACGAGCGTGGTCCCTTGATAATGCGAGGCATAAATTCTACGTCTTATCTCCATCAGTTTGTTAGGCCATTTTCGTGTACGATGTTCAAAACCTGCTTTGTGAGGACATTAAGCGAAACAACGCTGGTAATAGAGAGCAAGACTCCACTGCGAGGTAATACGAGGATTGAGTGGAATTGTTGTAAAGAGCCGTGCTCTCACTGCGCCCTATTACGATATGCCCTACGCATCAAGCTGTTAAGGATGAGGAGCTGTTCATGAGCCATGGAGAGAAGTTCAGAGATTACATACGTCGTAGGAAGCTACTACGTAGGGTGCAGTAAAACGGTTTTAAGCACTACATGCGATTGTGGGAAGTAGCCACCACGAGTGGACCATACGATGGGCACGTGTGGGAAAGACTTTTAACCTATCGTGAAAATGGTTCCCCACGAAACTGGGCGAATCTCTATTCGCTGTAGAAGAGCAACGGGGTTTCGAAAGTAGCGACAATTGAGACCCGAGCGTGACCACTGATGATGGTGGTGGTGGTCTGCTGACGTAGAAACGGGTGAGCAGATGGGTGTTAGTTTGTTCGGTGCAATTTTGTGAATCAATGAGCATAAGTACTGTCACGTACATATATCGGTAGGCTTATTCGTGGCAACACCCGGTTGGACCGTCATGTTTGTATGTGTTCCAACGGAAACATCTATCGTTGTAGCCTGTTTCGAAAGGCGTCGTTCGACGCCCACTCCCGGCTGCCACCAATTTTGGCTGATGAACCTCCTTTTCCCTTTGTTTATCTGCCTTTTCTGCTGTACGAGTTTCATCTCTCCGCGTTTCAAATCTTCACAGTCACCCGTGTACCCTTTCCCGCACGGAGTTTCTTATCCATCTCCTCCGCCTTCTCAATACAAAAGCCCTCCTCCTTCATTTCCATCAATCACCGTTTCTTACAACTGGTATACGTCCAACATGTCCGAAAACTCCCCACCCCGCCAGCCATCCACGACTCGCCCACTCCGGCCGCAGGTTTGCAGTACGATGGACAATTGCAGCCATAATCACAGCCGGTGGCGGGGCGGAAGAAGTTCGAGGCCAGAGAGAGCGCACAGTACTCCTGCTCGAATTTGCCACCCCGTAAACGCCCACACTAGTACTGCTCAGGCGAAGGGTGCGCTTTATCTGGCCGCCCTTGACCGCCAGAGAGTTCCGACGAAGAATACTTGAATGTTCTCGCTGTGGAGAGGGAAGAGCAGCTGTCGTCTTGTCGGACATTCGTAAAGGCCGACTACGCCTCCACCGAGATCTCCGTTTGAAATTCACGACCCGTACAGCCGCTGGACGCTATTTGCGAAAGCACGGACGCCAACACCAATTTACCACTACCTCATGACCGTCGTCCTCCCCATGTGGGCTCACACGATCGAGAACGAAATCGACGCTTGGCAATAAGTGAGAAGGGAATGGACAAAACAACGAAAGGGGCCATTCTGTTGCCGGCAACAGGCCTGTTTCCTTACTACCACTATGGACGGGTATCGTAGATACTTCTGCGACAATTATGCTCTCCTGAAAGTATTGAGCGACTTGAACCTCGAGGGCGGGTGTTGTAATTGCGTCGGCATCACGCACCTCAATGAGACGAATTCCCGGTTGGAGAGCATTGATTTTGCTGCTCTGTTCATGACTGTGGCGTCGCGTTCCATAACATAATTTGAACCGCAACGGAACGTTCGACTCCGGGGATTTCTGTCGGTGTGCGCACCAGTGTTCCCTGACTCTTCTGGACTTCATTGAGGAACCTAGGAAGCGCAACGGCATAAGCTGCAAAGAGGTTATGCGGCGTAACACTTCGCAATTTAAGCAGCTGAGGAGTTCCCACGAAGAGCAATATCTCTACCACATGCGCCTCTTCTCGGAGTGATACGACAAACTTCGAGAGTGCAGCGACAAGCGCGAGAAGGCCCACTCTACCCGCGTCGCCAAGAAGGTACATGAGGAATTTGCTCCTGCTATTCGGAGGAACTCGATCCGGACTCACGTAACGCCACTGGCTGCCAAGCCTTCTAGAGGTGGCTCTGCTCGGCATTCTCTTGCCGTGGCACGAATGTATCTCATACTGCTGTTTCTCCGCACATGACGCTAAAAGCGCTGGCTGCCACGGAAGCAAACTCCAGGAAGAGGGCAGCTGCACCGTTGCAGCGACGAGCACCTAACCCTGTGCACCTTATGGAGTCGGAGAACCTCGGCGGAATCAAACAGATGGCGGGGCCGTGGAAACGGAAGGAGGCGTAGAAGACTAAGGCCAAGAAGGAGATTACGGATAAGGCCGAAAAGACGATGGCGGCCAAAGACTTCAATGGCCAGTCTCAAAGCGCCTCGTCGATGTTCGACTACATCACCCGGAACCAGCCGCCGATCAACATTCCTGACAACAGATTGGTGTCTGCTCCTGGCTACGATACTTGGGATGTACTCACATGTGTCGGCCCGCCAGATTCCGTTAAAGAGGCTCTGCGGCTAGTGATGGCAGACAACGCGCAGCCCCTACTCTGACTGCTTCCAGTCCGTCTCCTGTTGACCTTTGCTCACAACTGATCGTCATAATCAAGGACATCAGAGCCATGTACTGGATTTTGTTTTTGATAGTGAGTCACGTGCACTTCCTCTCGCTTAAGGGTCAGGGTCCGGGTCCGGACGTCCTGCACCCCAATCGGTCTCCGACATGAGTATGGGAGACTCTAGTAGGCGGGTGTACGGACTATGCTAGTCTGTTTGCATACTGTGAGAAGCAGCGAGGGGGGCTTACGCATATAAAATCCACTTTCCCTAAGAATTTCGGGGAGTGCATCGACATTCCGCACATAAACGTCGGGGCCCTACTGTTGCCCCCAATGTGGAGCCATTTCGGGTTTGAAAACAAGTTGTTTTTGCTGGCGGGCACATTACATGGGAAGAATGCCGCGCGAAAGGGAAGAAATGAGACGTGACAGAATCCGATTGTGAACGAAGGAGACGAGGAGAGCGTAGCAGTGAACCCGGAGGTTGAATTAGCTCACGCGTCCAGTACACGCAGCCCAGCGCTGGGAAGATGCGAATCGCAAGTGAATAGGTTGTGGTTTTCGAGAGGGAGTGCCCAGCTGTATATGTAGATAGAGCAACTTTGTCTATGTTTCCGAAAATGTACGCAGTCGTCCACCGAGTGCAGTACGAGGTCTAGTTATACCCGTGGTTTAATACATATTCGCAGATCCGGGTCTGATATGACTAGACCCGGACGTCCACCAGATGGACAGGCGAGTCTAGTAGTACTAGACCCGGAACTGCAAAATAGGTAGTAAGCCACGGGTATTAGTAGACCTCGTACTCCACTCAATGGACGTCCGAGTCCAGTACTTCTAGCAGATATACTACCCGCTGTGGAAGTCCAGAATGCAGTTATACTGCGCAGCGTACTACAACGTGTCGAAGTCCATTCGTAGTTTCACTGGTCAAAAGCGGCACTTTTCGCGGTTCCGAATGTAGTATTGCTGCATTCGGAACTGCAGAGAGTGCGGTTGCGCAGGGTACTTACTGAAACTAAACCAATCGATCACTGCGAACGGTGACCGTCCAGTGGCATTCTACTATATTTTCGTAATGCTACGTGAATAGCCCTTCTACGGTATTTGGACGCATCAACGTTTTCATGATGAGGCCCCACCATCACCCCCACTACTTCACCCTCTCCACCTCCAACAGGCCACACTCTCCGCATTGCAATGACCACCAAGCGCCTCGCCATCTTGAACGACGCCTTCCATCCTACCAACCATCTCTTCCAGTGTGTCTACCACACCTCATCATCACCTGCACTCCCTCAGACTCTCCGCCTTCGACAGACCGTACTCCCAGCATCGCATCGAATACCGAACACCTCGTCACTCGTGACCGATGTCACACCTCCCGCCCGCCTTCGCTTCCAGTTTGTACACCAGAATCCACCACCACCAGCATTGCCTTGACCTCTCCCCCTCCAACAGCGCTCACTCCCCCCATCGCATCACCCGCCACCTCCGATAGCCCGCATTTCTCGCGTCGCGCCGCCTGCCATACGTCTGGCCATTCTTCGACGACATCATCCATCCCGCCCACCACCCCTTCCTGTTTAGCTATCACACCACAGCATCATCGGGACTCCCTCACTCGTACTCACTCAACCTCTCCGCCTCCAACAGCCTGCACTGCCTGCATCGCATCGCATACCACACGTCTTGCCACTCTTCAACGACGCCACCCCTCCCACCCACCATCCATTCCAGTTTGCACACCTCACCCCACCATTACCCGCACTCGCTCACGCTCTCCATCTCCAACAGCCCGCACTGCCCGCATCTCATCGCACATCACACGTCCCGCCACTCTTCAATGAGGCCCCCTATCCCACATAGATAGTTCGCGCCCGTACGAAAACGGTTTCGAAAGGCCCTGCTTACCCGTGCACGTCGTCGCATCACAAGGGAAAACTGTCGGGGAGCACTTTCTGTTGGCGGTATGGTACGTTTTCAAATTTCACGTGGTGGCGTCCTACGTCGCTGGGGCTTAAATAGCGCCTGTGGCAGGTTCTTGCGTTCCGCAGCTTCGCTGCCATGCCTTGAAAATACCCAGGATGATATCACTCTCAACCGTACGAAATTTCGGAAACCTTTCAATTACGGGTGTTACAGAATCACTGCTTTTCGATTCCCACCTCTCGCTGTAGTACCCGTTAGCGAACGCATGATGTTATCTTGTCGACACAGCCATTATCGTACGTGCGCGTCGCACGGCAGGCTCCTTTCTCCACCATGACCATTATCGCGTGCACGAGACCTGCACTGGGTATCGTGAGCGCGGTACTGCTCGCAAGGGGACCTACCGGCTTGTACTCACTGAAAACAAGAAGACAGCTCTACCCGTGGAAAACTTTCTACCTCCCCGTTCTCTCACTCCTTTCGCCACCTCTTCCGCTTGCTGCCGTCCTTTGCCGGCCCGCAATATGCGCTGGAAATTTTGGCACTGCGTCTACTCGTCTTCCGACGCTTCCTCCCTTCCCAAACACGAGGAACAGTGTCACTTCTGAACACATCGACAGCCCGAGCTCGTTTCTACTCCTCCGGAAGGTCCAGTCGCCACATAACCTCCTGTCCACTACGATGATAACGTTCTTTCTGATGAGGCCCCGGCGCCTCTGCTTTCCTTGCTCCCCATCCTGTGTTACCCTGCTGCAGAACGGACTTCAAGTAACACAGGCCTCCTCATACAATCTATCGCAGTTTCTTTTGCAGAAGTAGAGAGGATTTCCGGCCCGCACACCGTTGACAAAGTCATCGCTATCCTCAGAGATCCCGGCTTCTCTGTCGCCCGCTTCGGAGACCGCGTTCGCTCCGCACAAGGGTGTCGATCCCTTATACTCGCTGTGGCCGAGAAGAAGTTTCAGCATCAGAGATTCTTCGCAACTCATGCGTTGGAGCATAGCGCTACGTTCATCGGAACTGCCTACTTCCGGGACCCCGTCGGGATCCTACGAAAGCCAGCAGCGCAAGCTCACACAGAGTCTTGCTACTTCCGCCCTTGAGGTGAACCCCCGCAGAGCGACTCGCATTTCTTCTCGCATCCCATGCAGACTGAGGTCCACCGACGAGTTGTTAAAGAACTCAAGGAAGACGTCATGAGCAGCGAGCTTGCGGGTGTCATCTTGGACACTGGGACGTCTGAGACCCACTCCTTCGTTGATTGCATACAGATCTGTACGGATATGTCCACCAATACAGTTAAGAACGGCGCCCTCGTTGCGTATCCTGTGCATCTCATTCTCCTCAAATTCAATGCCGCTTTCCGCCGACACTGCATAATGTCCCGGCACACCGTCGTTGGCCATCTTCCTGTCGAGCCCTTCCCAACCATGGTCGACGGAGACTTTCACGTCCTTCCCCCTTCTTCGACTACTCCTGCACCAGACACCAAAACCTCCATACTAAACTCCGCTCTGCACTCTCTGCTATCGCCTCTGTATTAAAAAGCCCTCGTACGCTTCACATGCTCAGATGGCTACCAGTGCGTCTGGAAATGTCATCCAGTCCTCCCCCGCTACTGTTGCGACAGACCCGAGGCGAAGGATATTATCGGCACGCCATCAAGCACAAAACCCAGCCAACCCCGTCACCGCTGCGAAGGACTTTCAAGTCTCCTCACTACGTCCACCTGATTCCCCCAGCCCACCACACAGACTGCCATCCATCTTCGCAGAAACGTGGCCCGCCTCGAGGGCGACGCCGCTGCACATGCATTGCTGGGCAACCCGGCTCAGGCACGAGCTGTCACCGCACAGTCGCAACAAACACTCGCTACCTCCTCTCTGCGGAGGTTGCCATCCTTTCTCGAAACATGCCCCTTACTTCAGTGCAATTCTCATCTCCACAGGCACTCCATTTTCGGTTTCGAACCGCTGTACAACTTCCACCTCAGCGTGTCCGAACTAGTCGAGGCCTGCATAATTATTAGGCTCGACTCCCCTGTCCTATTCACAGCGCAAGCTGTCGTCAACAACAGTCGGTAACAGTTCAGAACCATCCGCACAGCTCTCCATCACGGAGTCAGGACGGTTTTGGCTGCCGTTTAGAGGGACTTGTACATTCTCGGCTTACACGTCGACTTCTCCGCCTCCGAAGAATTCGGTCTCCTGAACGGACTCTACACAACTGAAGGCGTGAGTGGCGTGCTGGAGGCCAAACACTATAAGTCCATTGATATGGTCTCTTCTATTGTCACAGGAATCATAGACTGTTGCTGTGATGAAGCTGACTCCGCGCCACTCGCATCTATGTACGCTCAGTACTCAGGCATCCTCATACTCAGCTCCACACAGAGACCAGAGAAGCAGTGGAGTTTTGGCGAGGTTCACAACCTTGAAGACCGTGTCAATAAGTTTGAAGCCTCTATACTCCACATCATTGAGGACCACCACACTACCAGGCTCGAGACCCTCACGTTTCATCGCTTCACTCACCTTGCAGATGACATCCACAACTTTGGAGGCCTGCAACATCTTGATGCCTTTGTTTATGAACACGCTCACACTACATACAAGCAAATCTACTCCCGCCCCTGCAAGGAAGGGGCAGCAGACGTGGCCGAATCCGTCCGCTGCATCCAGCACTCCGAGAACCTTGCTGCCGTTCGAACTTAAATCGTCTCTGTCTCACAATTGCGTCGCCTCACCACCCCGCCCAGGAAGTTAAACCACAGGCACAGGGCGCGTCTTGTCATGGAAGGCTGCAGAATGTACCGGCGCAAACTCGCTCAATTGAGAACCCTCGCCATGCCGCTTCTCGGAAACGAAGAAGGACTCCTCATAACTGCGATGTTCCAGTCACTACGCGGAGAAGCTCACGAGATCTGTATCGATCTTCCTGTCCAGCTTGGTGACCGGGGCACGACTGCACTTCTGGACCTTGTCCGCGCCAAGCTTCTCCAGCGGCATTCGCTCCACACGTGTGCCACTCTCCAAATTACTATTGTCAAAAGTGGTTATGTTCTCGGCGACTTCTGTGCTTCTACGCTGCTATATGCATAAACGTGCTGAATGCCATGTTTCTGCATTGAGTCGAGTCGAATG
>JAUKWC010110264.1:0-24163 GCA_032356245.1 Endocladia muricata
GTAAACGTTGGCGATACATCTGGCCGCAATATTTCTACGCTGAGGCGTTGAGGCGTTACGTTATCTGGGCCTGGGTTGATGGCGACCGCATTTTCCGCACTGTTAGGTTGTTCGAAATTATCGGCGGATGCAACGGTTAGGCGTGCGGCAATGGCCGCTTCTTCATTATTTGCATTTCCCACATCGCGACGACACGCCGCGCATAGGATAGTGAGTAGGCAGAGGAGAATGGAGATATATGTGGTTCGATTGTGTGGATTCATAGGTTTGGGTTTTTTGGAGAACTATACCGAAAAATACAGGAATACTATTTTATATTCAGTTTGTGTCAAAAAAATCATCTCTTTATAGGGTATATTACCACTGCTTAATCAGGATCCTCAAACGTAACTGTTCATCTTGTTATGACAGATGTGTTTATAGATGGAAATCGGTCAGTAGGTCACTCTTGTAGAGTGACAAGCCTGCTTCAGCGGAACTATGTTACTCTACAAGAGTGACCTACAGGGACAACCCGCTGAGATCCGAGAGAGCCAGCTTTTCTTATCTATGTTAGAGCTTAGTATAATCGGTTTCTATGGCTAATTCATCTTTGCATGTGCTGATCAATGGCTGGTTTTTTGGCGATAATGCCAGCGGAAGCGGTCAATATCTTCATCATATGCTGCTGCACCTAATTCATAATCTGTCTGACTCGGTGCCTAATTCGGTGCCTAATTCGGTCCCTAATTCGGTGCCTAATGTGCGATTTACGTTGCTGGTTCCAACGGTGGAGCAAGGCGACAGGCTTTATGTTGAGCTATTTGGGGAGCTGCCGCCGAATAATTTAACGATTTTGGCGAAACCGGGCTTGGCGCGTCTTATGTTGCCGCGAAATATGATGAAGCTGTTTTGGGAGCAGGTGGTTGTTCCGGGCGCGGCGCGGCGACAGAATGTGGATGTGGTTTGGGTGCCATACTGGGCGGCGCCGTACTGGCAGCCGCGCCCGGTGGTGGTGACGGTGCATGATTTAATCCCGCGGCTGTTGCCTGAGTATCATGGTGGAATGCTCAATCGGGTATATACTGCGCTCGTCTCGGCCACTGCGGTGAGATCGGCGGCCATTCTTGCGGTCAGCTTTGCGGGTGCGCGTGATGTGGTTGCGCATTTGGGCATTCCAGCAGATCGGGTACACGTGGTCCATCACGGGCCCAATCAACAAACGCAGACGCGGCGAGATGATGCCTATCTTTCAGAAGTGCGCCAAAAGTTTGATTTGCCAGAACGTTTCTTTTTATATTTAGGTGGGTTTGATGTGCGCAAGAATTTGCGGGTGACGCTGGCGGCGTATCAACGGTATTTGGCGTTGGGTGGATCGCCTGCCGTGCGGCTTGTGATTGTCGGAAAGTTGCCGCAGGAAGATAGCGCGTTTGCGCCCGACCCAAAAAAAATAGCCGCAGAACTGGGCTTGATGGATCAGGTGCAGTTCTGCGGCTGGATTGATGAGGCGGATAAACCGGCCTTTTATGCGCTGTCGATGGCGTATCTTTTTCCGAGCATGTACGAGGGCTTTGGCATGATGGTGCTGGAAGCAATGAATGCGGGAACGCCCGTGGTGACAAGCGCACGCTGATGCCGATAGCGTGCGCACTTTTTTATAAGGATGGCTGGTAGCAGATTTGTTCTGGCGCCAGCGCGGGATGGTTGTATCCGTAGTGATCTGTCACTTGCCAGACCATATTATTGTCTTCGATTATGGGTTGGACTGCGACACATGCTGATGCCGGATTCTGGCTGATGCGATATTCGTTTAGCCACTGTTTGGACATGGATGCAAATATACCGTCTGGCTGGCCGCGCGAGAGCGCATCTAATGTTAGAGCGGCTGCGTCAAAGTCTCCAGAGAGCGTTTGTGCTTGGATGAGACGGAAGGTGGCAAGCCCTTGCAGGATGACGATTTCGTTTTCTTGGGGCATTCCATAAATGCTGCACGCTCGCAGCGTTGGGCTGATCGAGTTGCTGTAGAGTTCTATGGCTTGCTGGTATCCGATAAGTGGTGCTGCTTGTATCGCTACATTTGCTTCGACTAGGCGTAAGCCCATGCAGTTGTTATTTTCATTATCGCGGCTGTATGTCCAGCGAACTCGCTGATAGGCCGAACCGTCGATGCTCTGCCAGATTTCCTCGTGCGGGATGCTTAGTCCACCTTCGGGCGTGCCGCTGACACCGCCTGTTAGCACGAGTTCTTGTCCTTGTGCAGGGCTATCCACTTGGTTTGCTGGACGGAAAATGGCCTTGCCTTCGGCGATGGTCGCGCCCGATGCGATGTTGACGATGTAATACTCGCCGGTCCACGAAAGTAGCTGGACCTCGGTCACGCAGAACGTGTAGCAACCTTCTACGGTCCAGGCAATATCTGTGAGTCCATCCTGATTATAGTCTGCTATGCCAAGCGGCTGCGGTTCGCCAAACACGTCTGGATTGGCGGTTAAGAGAAATTGTAAATCATCTGGATCGCTGCTGGCCGGCTGTTGGTGATAGATGAGCACTGACCCTTGCGTACCCTCTGGGCCATACCCAACCGTACTGTTTGTGATTGGATAGAGAACCACGTCATCTAGCCCATCGGCGGTTATATCCTGCACCATAATTGAGCCTTGTTCAGTGGTCATCACGCCACATGAAAGCATCCACTCTCTTGTTATATTTACATCACCTTTGGCAAAGTTAAGCGCCTGTTGTCCGGCTAGCCCATATTCTTGTAATGATTGGGGGCAGGCTGGCGCTCTGTTCGCCGTGGTTCCTCCCGCAATTAACCCACCTATAGTCGATTCTTCTGTATTCGCACTCGGTTCATCCTCGACGACTGATAAGATATCTTCAATGGAAGATTCTTCGTCGTCTGATTCTGCATCGCCTGATTCTGCATCGTCTGATCCAGCGTCATTTTGATCAGTTGTGAGCGTTGGCGCAACTGCAAGGGCCATAATTGCATCGCTAGTTTCGGGTACGCTGGTGGGAGATTCTTCAACGTTGGTTTCAGTTTCTACAATCGGTTCTGATGGTGGCGCAGACTCTATGATTGTTAAGACCGGCTCTGGTGTTGGCGCAGGCACTGTGGCTTCTGCAATAGGCTGCGGCGTTGCTTCTGGCAGAATGACTTCAAGCGTTGCGATTATTTCCTGAATGGCGGTTGGCGTTGCCTCTGGAAAAGTGATTTCGGGTGTTGCGATTTCCTGAATGGCGGTTGGCGTTGCCTCTGGTAACGCGATTTCGGGCGTTGCGATTTCCTGAATGGCGGTTGGCGTTGCCTCTGGAAAAGTGATTTCGGATGTTGCGATTTCCTGAACGGCGGTTGGCGTTGCTTCTGGTAACGCGATTTCAGGTGTTGCGATTTCAGGTGCTGTTGTTTCAGGTGCTGTTGTTTCAGGTAGAATAGCTTCTACTGGTATTTCCTGATCCAGATTTTCTGGCTGTGCTGAGGTTGTGTCATCTGTTTCAGATTCTACAATTTGCAGCATCGCGGCGATGAGACCGATCTTTGGGCAGACCTCTTCTGGCGAGAAGGATGGATTCGAAAAACCGTAGTTGTCTAGGATTTGCCATGTTTCTGGCGTTTCTTGGACAAATGTATCTGTTGTCATACAAGCTGCTTCAGGATCGCCATCTCTTAGATAGGCATCTAACCAAAGCCGTCCAAGCCGGGCATATGGACTATTCGCGTAGTTGGATTCTAACGCTTGGATCTGCTCTTCTGCCGTACTGCTGTCACCTTGGTATGCTGCCATGGCGGCAACGCGAAAGCGACCAAAGCTACGTAGCTCTTGTTCTTCTTCTGCGCGCCAATCGCACGAGATCAGCGATTGATCAACGGCGACGCGTTTATAAAGCGCAGTGGCTTCAGACAATCCTTCTGGCGTGCCACTTTCGAGGGCTGCATTGGCGTCGATAACGCTAAAATATAGGCAGGGGCTTTCGTCATACTCTCGGCTAACCATAGCATATGGCGCGCCATTGATGCTGCGCCACACCTCCATCCGCGAGCGCTGCGGGCCGGCTTTGCTGCTGCCATGTATTCCACCGCGTAACACAAACTCAACTTGACCGCTACCGCTCTCTTCTGCCTGTAGCGTTACATCACCATAGGCCATTGTAATTTTTTCACTGGCCCAGTCTGCCCATTTATTGCCATCCCAACTGCGGATATTAACGGTCGAAAAACAGGTGCTGGCACCACAGGTCGTTTCAAGCCAAACGATGTCGAACCGACCATCATTATTCACATCTTCGGTTGCGAGCAGGTTGACCGTACTCGCCGATCGGGCGCGATAGACCAATTGATAACCGCTTCCGCCAGCATCTTTATCGTCCACGCCATTGAAAATTACGAGATCGTTTTCGGCATAGGCACTACGCGTATCTGGATTTTTGTAGATAATAAGGAGATCGTCGAGCGCATCGCCTGTCCAATCATCGACCTGAAAGAGAATCTCGGCATCGCACTTGAGTAGATAATCACGCAGCACCTGCGGATCACCATTGGGGCCGGTCATCGCGAATTCGATTGGGATTGAATAGTCTGTAAAAAGCGTGGGGCAGCTATCGAGGGGAGAGGCCGTATTTGCGGCTTCTTCTGCTTGCGCCGCATTGATGTTTGCGGCCGCGTTTGATTGTGCGGCGGCTGAATCTAAAATTGCGACCGATGGCTCTTTTGATGACGATTGAGAGACCGTAATATCGCCGGTTGTTTGCCCTGTTGCATCTCCCGAATTTCCTGTTCCTACGCTGGCTTGATACGCCACGGCTGTTGCAGTTTGATATACTTCGGCCATCGATGCCACGGCTGTCGCTGTTGCGTCAATAGCTGACTGATCGGGCAATTCGATAGCTGGTGGAATGAGCAGAACCTCCTCTTGATAGAGGATGAAATCTTGACGCACTAGCTCTGGATTGACGGCTCTTAGCAGACGCACTTCGATATTGTACTGATTCGCAATTGTGCTCCACGATTGTCCAAATTCTACTGTATGCTCTCGCGTCGTGCTGCCCGCCACAGAATCAGTTGGTATAAATAGGACATCCCCCACGCGCAACCAAAGGTTCTCTCGAATGGCCTGTGGATTTGTCTCTTGCAACACAACCCGAGGAATGCCCGTGTGTTCTGCGACCATATCCCAATTGTCGCCGCGCTGTACTCTATAGTCGTATCCCTGCTGTTGCGCTGTCCGAGTTTGACCCTCTTGCGCAAGCAAAAAGGGTGGCGTCATAGACAAATCTGCCAGTAAAATTAAGATAATAGATGTGATGATGAGTAGAAAACCAACCCGTTTCATCATGTTACGAACAAATCTATTGAAGATCAACACAAATATTCTTCTCCAATTGAATAAAAATCGATGTACTTGCCCAGAAGTTTTGTAATCGTTCTTTAAGACAGTCATGAAAACCAAGATAGTCTCTCTCGAACAGGCTCAGCCGTTCACACAGTGGTCGCCACCGCGACAAAAGTTTTCTGAGAATCTAAATTTCCTAGAAAATTATAGTGAAATTGTTTACTATTTAATATGAGACCGCGCTACCGTCTCGAATTGCCTGCACCCAACTTTGGCCGGGTTTGAGTTCAATAGGCAGCCCATCAAACCCATTCCAGCGTGGGGGTGTGGTTGCATCTGCCTGCCATGTTCCGGCGTAGACTTGACCATCTCGGAAGATCAGCACGTCGTTGATTCCATAGAGTTTCACATCTACACCTTTCGTGCCTATGCTATCTTCAATAACGTCTGTTACCTCGTGGAGCGTCGTCATTACGATTACATTTTGAGCAACAATCGGTTCGTTATTGTCTAAATCGACCTGCTGCGTACCGCCCTGATAGCGTAGATAGCCGCCATCGCTTTCACTGTAAACCCAGCGTACGCTATTGCCGCCAGGATAAGTGATATTGATCTCGTCGGACAAAACACTTGGTCGATCTGGACGTTCTTGGCTAAAGGTAAACCCCGGGCGATCCCAAGTGCGAACATAATCCATCTTCTCTGCCCACCGACGGATGCCGTCGGTGCTGGTGCGTAAACGTGTTCGGTAGTCAAGTTTTCCGCTGCTTTCGTCTCGCACGTTAAAGAAGTAGACATTGCTGTTTGGATCGTCTAAATCGCCGTCAAGATAGAAGAAGGAGACTTCGTTGCGTAAAATATAGCGTATCGCATCGCTGCCGCCAGAACAGGCAAGCAATCCACCATACATTTCACCCATCCACACATTTGGAAAACGGGCCGAACGCACAGGGCCGATATGATCAGCATCTTGGCTGTGATAAAGTGCCGTCAGGCGCGTGGTGACATATCCATCCATCAAATACTCATAAACCAGATCGGCCTGAGATAGCCCGCGATGCTGCATACGCCCTCTTGAATCGTTGTTGATGCAGATCATAATTGGCTGTCGGGTCAATATCGCTTTATCGGTGACGGCCAGACCTGTATAGGGTGCTGCATTTTCTGGCGCTGAGGCCGGTGGTAACTTGATTGTGACAGCGGTGCTGGTCGGCGGTAATACAACTTTGGTCACCGGGGTTGGGGTTGGCGCCAACTTTTGTGCTGATTCAACCGTGGTTCCTGATGGCGTATTTGCAGCAGCGGCCGATTGAACTTCTGGCTGACTTTGAGTTGCAGTCACCGTTTCGGCTGGAGCAACTGCTGTTTGGGGCTGTTCTGCGCGTGGTGTTTTGGTGGGCGTTGGGGTGGCCGCTATTTGAGGCGTTCCACAGCCGACCAAGACAAGTAATGCTAGGAGCGTTGCAAAAAAACGGATACCATTATTTTTATGACGCGCAAAAACGGACTGTTGATTCATAAATCTACTATTTTTGATTAAAATAAACTGCCTAATTAATCGCTATCGTCGTGCTCTCGCAATCATGTCAAAGGATAGATTGCAACCCGTTAGGATATGCACCATCGAGCTGCTACAATTTATTCTACTTTATTGAGATTGCCCACTGAGTCTAGCAAGTAAAACCCTGTTGAAACAGGTTCGGCAGCAAGGTTACCGGGAAGGGATCCCGCTTCGATTATCAGACTGGATATTGAATGCTTGACTGATCCCGTGATTGCTTAAAGAATTGTAAAACAATGACAGCTTTCGCTAGAGTATACCATAAACTAGATTGAATCAATTGTTAACAGAAGGGAGAATTCATTAGTATATCTTAGTACAGAGAAACCAGCACTCTCTCTCTGCACTCTCTTTATGCAGCCTGTATGCACTTATACGCCACTTAGGGGAAGCTCACTGTTGTAGTTTGGGGGCAGGTGTATTTGGGGGCAGGTGTAAAAATTGAAGCGGAGATCTATCTTTATTCTCACGCTGATATTTCTTCTCACCTCTGCCCCCTTTGTTTCTCTAGTTGCCTCCGGTCTAGTTGTTCCCCGATCTAGCAGATTATGCAAAGCGGGCAGGCAAAAGAAGGTAAAGAATGAACCGTTCGGCCTTATTTTACTTGGCTAAACGTCGAAGCTTATTTGTGTGGTTCGGGGATGGAAAGCGGCGTGAATTCCGGCAACAGACTCGGCTCAAGAGGTTGAAAGGCGGCCTGTTGCAAATGCGCATCGAAATCCGTTTTGGCGCGTTCGGCGTATGCGGCATAGCGCTCCATTTTGCCGCGAATGCGCTGAGCAAGTGGCGGAAAGAGACCCATATTGGCCTTCATCGGCTGGAAATTTTTAGATTCGGCGTGGGTAATATAGTGCAACAATGCACCGACCATGCTGGTTGCCGGTGGAACAATGGGGGCTTCGTTATTGAGCAATCGCGACATGTTAATGCCCGCGACAAGACCGCCCATTGTGCTGCCCACATATCCCTCTGTACCCGTAATTTGTCCCGCAAAAAAGAGGTCGTCGCGCTCGTGCCATTGAAGCGTAGAACGCAGCAATGTTGGGCTATTTACAAAAGTGTTGCGGTGCATTTGGCCCAGACGCACAAACTCGGCTTCGTGTAGCCCCGGAATCATGCGCAGGATGTCGGCCTGCACTCCCCACTTTAAATTAGTTTGAAAGCCAACCATATTGTAGAGCGTTCCCGCTACGTTATCCTGTCGCAATTGCACCGCCGCATATGGACGCCGCCCGCTGCGAGGATCGGTTAGACCCACTGGGCGCATAGGACCAAATGCCAGAGATTTGATCCCGCGACCGGCCAATACTTCAATTGGCATACACCCTTCAAAATAGCGCTCCAATTCTTTATCGGCGGCTTTTAGCTCAATTTTGGGGGCGTCAACCACCGCATTGACAAATGCCTCGTACTCATCTTTGTCGAATGGGCAGTTGATATAGTCACCCTCATCCGTGCCTAATTCACTCTCGCGGTCGTAGCGGCTTTGACGAAATGCAATCGATAGATCAATACTTTCGGCTTGAATAATCGGGGCCATTGCATCATAAAAATAGAGATGCTGCTGTCCCGCAAGCTGCTGGATTTGCGTCGTCAATCCGCTACTTGTTAACGGGCCTGTTGCAATAATAGTTGGCCCGTCAGGGATCGCAGTGATCTCTTGGCGATGCAGCTCGATTCGCGGGTGGTTGTTGATGAGCGTAGTTACCTCTTCGGCAAACTCATCGCGACCAACCGCCAAGGCCGCACCGGCAGGCAGTGCGTGCTTGACTGCGGCACGGATGATCATGCTGCCCATGTGGAGCATCTCGTTCTTTAAAATGCCGAGTGCCCGGTCGGGCAGTAGGCTGCCCATGGAGTTGCTGCACACAAGCTCGGCTAGATTATTGGTAATGTGGGCTTCGGTCCCGCGTTCGGGGCGCATCTCGTAGAGAGAGACATCGATGCCGCGATTGGCAAGTTGCCAGGCTGCTTCTGTTCCGGCCAAACCGCCGCCGATAATGGTTACTCTTTTGGTCATAGGATTTTGTTGGATCTCAATAGAATTTTAGGGTATACGCCCACTGTTTTAACTGACACAGGGTTGGATTCTTACACAGGGTTTAATTCAACCAGGGTTTGATTCAGGCATAGTTTTCACTGCTCGCGACCGCCATTGCCTGAATTTCAGCCTGATCATCAATAATTTGAGCGACGCGACCATCCATCATTTTAATCACCCGATCTACCGCGCGAATCATGCGCAGATCGTGCGTGACCATAATTCCAGCGCGCTGCTGCTCATGGATTAGCTGCGCAAAGGTGTCCACAACTTGGAAGGCCCGCTCCGTGTCAAGGCTTGCGGTTGGTTCATCGGCCAGCACCACGTTTGGTTCATGAATCAACGCTCTGGCAATCGCCACGCGCTGCTGTTGACCACCCGAAAGCTGACTGGGCAAATTGTTCATGCGATCTGTAAGCCCAAGGCGTTCTAGCAGGTCGGCCGCGCGCTGCTTGCCCGCGCTGTCGAGCCGCTTATTGAGCCGCAGCATCAGCTCAACATTTTCGCGTGCATTTAGATAGGGTACAAGATTATTGGACTGAAAAGCAAACCCGATGGAGCGGCGGCGAAACTCAGTACGCGTGGCATCGTTCATCTTGCTTACGTCTTCACCACCAATTAGTACGTTGCCATTTGTCGGGGCCAGCAATCCTGCTAGAATTGCAAGCATAGTCGTTTTGCCCGATCCGCTGGGACCCACTAACGCGACAAACTGGCCCGGTTGAACGCCAAAAGAGACATTGTCCACCGCGCGCACTTCATTTTCGTCCACGCCATATATTTTATCAACCGCCTCAGCCTGTAGAATTAAGGACATTGCTTAACCACCCAATCATCTCATCTCACTGATTATCTCGTCACCCGATCATCTTCTCACCCGATTGCCCAGTCGGTCTTTCTACTGCGCTAAGCCCAACGCGGTCAATGGCTCAATTTTTAGCAGCGACCAGACCGAGAGTAGCCCGCTGAGCGGCCCGATGAGCATCAGCGTTATGATGGCCGTGGTGACTGACTGCCCTGTAAAAATAATTGGAACATCTGGTGGAAAGCTGAATGATAAGCCCAATGCGCCGAGCGCGCCGAGAGCAATGCCGATTATATTTACAATAATAATTTGTGAAACGGCGGCTGTGGCAACCGTGAAATTGGATGCACCAATGGCTTTGAGCATTCCGATTTGCGCAACTTTTTGCAGCGTCTGGATCTGGAAAAAGCCACCGATAACAAGTAGACCGATGAAGAGCGTAAAAAAGCGTTGTGTGTTCAGTGTGCTCTGCTGGGCCGAATAGCCGGGCAGCGATTCGTATGCGGTCACTCTATCCACAACCTCTACATCGGTAACGCTTGCCTCAATCTGGGCTGCGATGGCTGCGATTTGCGTCTTATCCGTTACGCGCACGGAAACGATATTTGAGACTAGATCATTGTCATTCTGCACTAAACTGGCCTGCGGTCGCACCTTTTCCCACGTTAGGTATGGCATAATTACCGCAGGCTGAAACTGATAGAGCGATTTGCCAGCCATGCCGATCACAGTTACTTTGAAAAATTCTTCTTTGGTTGCCTGTATAGTCTTAATAGTAATCGTATCGCCAATCATGACATCGCGCCGCAGCGCCACATTTTGTCCGATAATCACGCCGCTGCTGCTTCTGCGCCCAAGTAGATTGCCAGCGATAAGCATCGGCTCCCCCGGTCTGCCCGGCTCGACACCGATTAGCGCAATATCGAGCTGCTCCTGACCCGCTGCGTTTGGACGAATTGTCCCTTGATCAAAAACAATGGTCCCCGTCGCAAACCCGATTTGCCCCACATCGGCCACCCCCTCCACGCGCCGAATCTGATTGGCGCGCGAACGCCCGATGCGGCTGGCCGGTATTGAGAGTTCGACGTTGGATTGATAGACCAGCAGCTCGCCGGTTAGATCCTGAATATATTCTTTATTGCTGGCTGCCAGCCCCTCGGCTAGTGCCGCAATAAAGAGCACCAGCACGGTGATAAGCGTCACGATCGAGCTGATGAGGACAAAGCGGCCTTTATTATTTTGTATCTCTTTAATGGCTAAAAAAAATGGCATGTGTCTTATGTAAGATCTCACCTTGATCCCCCTGGAGGGGCCGGTGATAGTTGGGTGATAGTTGGGTGATAATTAGTCCGGTGATAATAAAGCAAGCCAAAACGATTGCCCCTTTATCCATCACCCTACTATCACTTTACTGTTACCCTAGAATATAATAAATGTGAACCATTACCTTATTTCTACCTTATTTTATGGCACAATAGGTGCCTGTGGGAGGAAGAGGTCGTACTTGTTGCAGCGCGTTTGCCAACGCATCTGCACTAATCGGTTTGGAGACATAATCATCCATTCCTTCGGCTAAATAACGTTCGCGATCACCTTTAAGCGCATTTGCCGTCATGGCAATAATGCGAGGCCGCTGCGAGGCGGTCCACTCCGCTAAAATTCGTTTTGTGGCTTCCACCCCATCCATCTCTGGCATCTGAATATCCATTAACACAACATCATAATTTTGCTGTTTTAACGCATCAATTGCTTCAACACCCGTGGCGGCAATATCGGCTACATAGCCGAACTTTTTAAGCAACAATATCGCAACTTTTTGGTTTACAATATTATCTTCGGCCAGCAAAATACGCAGCGGGCGCGACTGAGCAATCGGTTCATCGATCTTGCGATCTGGTGCGACAGTTGGTCTAATTTTTTGCGTGGTTGCCTCCACCAACGAGGCAGCTAACGAGCGCAGCTTAATCGGTTTGGTAACTGTGGCGACAATGTGCTTTTGAACATCTGAACGATCTGATTCGGAGACCGTCTTGAGCAAAACGAGGCTAATTTTGTCATAGCGGCTATTTTGACGAATTTGGTCAATTAACGAATATCCATCTACTTCAGGCATTTGGCTATCAATCAAGCAAATATCATAGCAATTCCCCGATTCTAGCCGTGCAAGCGCGTCGGTCGCAGAAGCAACCGCATCGCCATTCATCATCCATTTATCAACATTGCTAAGAAGCATCTTGCGGACGGTCGCATTATCATCCACCAATAATACTGATTTATTCTCCAGCTTATTTTGATAATACATCCTAAACGGTTCGGCTTCAAGCGTAGCTGTTTTTGCAACATTAATCGTGCAAAAAAAGGTCGATCCCACACCCTCTTCGCTTTTGACCCAAATGCGCCCACCCATTGTTTCGCACAGCAATTTACTAATGCTCAACCCCAAGCCCGTGCCACCATAGCGGCGCGTGGTCGAGACATCGGCTTGGCTAAATGAATCAAAGATCTGGTCGAACCGATTTGCAGGGATTCCGATTCCGCTATCCTGAACCGATAAGCAGAGTTCGAATTGCTCCGTCCCCAAAGGCGATAGTTGATCACTTGGAATGGCCTGTAAAGATGCTCGAATGATAATTTCGCCTTCATTTGTAAATTTGACTGCATTGCTCAACAAATTAGTCAGAATTTGGCGAATCCGAGTTACATCGCCGATAAGCGTTGGGATGGACTTTGTATCGAGCTTATTCTCAATCTCGTAGACAAGTTCAATCTGTTTTTTTGCAGCCTTAGTTGCAACAAGATCCAAGCAATCTTCGATGCAGTCGTTGAGGATAAAGGGCTGCTCCTCTAGATCGATTTTTCCCGCTTCAACTTTCGAGAAATCAAGAATATCATTGACAATGCTCAGGAGCGAGTCACTGCTTCGTAAAATTGTCTCCGCTTGTTCGTTCTGCGTTTCGCTGAGCGCTGTATCGAACAATAGATTGGTCATCCCGATGATGCCGTTAAGCGGTGTGCGAATCTCGTGGCTCATGTTAGCCAAAAATTGAGATTTTGCACGGGCGGCCATCTCCGCCGCATCTTTTGCCCGTTCGAGCGCGATCTGTGCCGCTTTGCGCTCGGTAATATCCTGTGCGACAAAAACAATGCCGTTGAGCTGACCCAACTCATCGTGCATCAGCGCACCAGAAAGTAAAACAGGAACTTCGGCACCCGATTGCGTGATGTAGGTAGCCTCGACGCCGCCAACCACTTGCTCTGACTGTAGCCGCTGCATAATATTGTCGTAGCGACCCGGAAGAAATATTCTTTCGATGGAGCGCCCCACCAATTCGTAATCTTCATATTCCAACAGATCGAGCGCAGCACTGTTTACAAGCTTGATCGATGAATCTGGCGTAACGACCACAAGCGTGTTGAGCATCGAGTGGATAATGTTATCTACATAATTGTTCGATACATACGTTGCATGGAGCTCCTCGCCCAACATGTTGAGACCAAGCGCAACGGCATCAATCACGTCTCCTCGCTCTGTGACGGGTGCTTTGCGCGCAAAATCCAACCGTGCAAGCGCCATAATTGTTTCCATGGTGTCAGAAAGCCGCTGCTCGATGGTATTGTATGCGTTATCTAATTCTGTATAGTATTTGTGGATAGATCGAACTTGGGCTAGAAGTGTATCGATGGGATCAACGTCTGCTTCAATGTTGTCTGTTGGTGCATCTTTTTGCATCTGCTGCAACATAACCAAAATTTCCTGCATACGTGAATCATTCCACTGTGCAGCGTTACTCATTCGCAATACTCCTTCAGCCAATTAATAGCTTCTTCTTCGGAGGTGAATAGACGAGTTGGTACAGTGGAGCGGTTGAGGCCGATAAAGAAATTGCCAATCACTTGACCGATGGGCGATCCGATTAAGATAGCAACGGCTTTTTCGATCCTTGTTGTATGCGAGCCAGCATAAAATGCGCGCGCTCCTCTTTCCATAGATTTAATTTTGCGTAGATCAACCAAAACAGGATGTTTTGCACCGCCCGTCATCTCTAACCCTGCTTGTATATGCGCTTGAGCATCCTCTAGCGTAACATGCATTCCTTGGCTTAATTCTGTACGGACAATGCCTAGCTCATCAATCCAAATTGCGGTGTTGTGGGTTAAGATACTATTGGGTGTTGCAGATCTTTGCATGGGATTTACCAAAGTGGGAAAAATGAAAAATTAGAGCAAAATAGAAACAGGAACTGGAACTGAACACAAACCTAGTCGTTCGTTTGCATTCAGCTCCAGCTGTTACAGAAAGTTTATTTGGCTCTCTCAGATCTTAGGTAGTTAGCCGTGTAGGTCACTTTTGTAGAGTGACAAGCCTGCTTCAGCGGAACTACGTCACTCTACAAGAGTGACCTACAATAGCAGTTGCCCTACAATATCAGTTGACCCGACGATAGCGGTTGCTTCCTGAGATCCCAAAGAACCGTTTATTTATGGCACATTTATTTCCATCATGTGTATGCTCGGCTACGACTAATCAGTTAGAAGCGGCAGATAGAAAAGTTGGCTGCTTTCACCCCAGTTGAATTCCTCATCTAACAGTTGATCAAGGTAATCGAACTGGCCTTTGTCTTCATCGTACTCTATTATAGCAGAATTTACTGGAAACTCATCTTCAATTTGGACGAATAACTCAGCCAGGTCATTTTCTTCTACCGATGCGGCCTTAATTGTGTGCATATATTTGTTCTCATAATAAGCAATGATAGCACCAACATACAATTTTCGCATTTGTCGTTGGCCGATCACCTCTGCATCTATCAACTGTCGAAGCGATTGTTGGACACACTTTCTATATTCGCGAGAACTTTTCCAATCACCATCATAGCTACAGGGTATCTCTGGAAAGAGAACTGTTGAGTCTTTCTTTGCGTGATAAAGTTTATTCCGCACACCGCCGGGCCACAGAATCTCTACATTTGCTCTGTGAGATTTGCCAAGCCCAAAGTGTTGCGTTAATTCGTGCTGCGATGCGTAGCTCGAACCGCCTAGAACTGGCAACATTGCGGGCTGTCCACGCAATGGTTTGACGATGACGACTGCCCCGATTCCGTCACGGTTAACGCTGCCCTTTTCCGTTATATTAACTGTGCCAACTGTATCTACCGATAGTGAATTGTTTGAGCTTTGGCCGCCGTTGATTTCAATCGAAAGTGAGCCATTTGGTAGATCTAACTCATTCCAAACAAAAGGCGTAAACGGGTCCGTTTCATCTAGCGGTGTAAAAGTTGGAATAAAGAATGCATCTTGATCAAACGGGCCGCCGGTAAGTTGTCTATAGGGAACCTGCGGAAGCGGTGCTGGTTCATCAATATTAGCTACCGTTACAATATCAACAAACCCGTCTTGATTCAAATCGCCAGTTGCAAGCCCGTGGACAATCCGGCGTGTATGATCGGTTGATCCAGCAAAGGCTGTTTGATTACGGCTAAAGTTCGCTGTGCCGTCATTTTCTAGCATGGCGCTGGTCGATGCATCGATAAACGCACCCACATCGTGACCACCTTGAAAGATAATGTCTGTATCGCCATCATTTTCCAAATCCAGCGCCCCAACGCCCCAGCCAAAGGGGGTTGCCTTTAATTGCCCAACTCCTGGATCGATAAAGCTGCCGTCTGGCTGACCTAAGAACCAGCGTGAATGGAAATCGCTTGGCGATGTAAAGATACCGCCAAAGTTCTGGGTTGCATATCCGCCAAAGTTCGTGGCAAAGAGATCCATCTCTCCATCGTGATTGAGATCGCCAAAAGCAAAGCCCATCCATGCACCGAAGCGATTCATATTGGCGTCGAAGGTGACATCCGTAAAGTCGCCAGCACCGTTGTTTTGCATAATGCGAATGTAGCCGCGATCAACTGCTGCTACACCGGGCGGAACGTTGGGCAGATCCGCCACATATGCGGGCTGAATGCCAGCCTGATCATCGGCCATTAAAATATCTGTATCGCCATCCAAATCATAATCAACCATGGCAACTGACCAAGTTAACGTTCTTGTATCCGGCGGCAGTGGAATATCCCAGTACAGTTGTCGGATGCCCGATGCGTCGCTGATATCGGCAAACGTGTTGTCGCCATTGTTTACAAAGAGCTGATTTGGTTGATTTAAGGCAAACGGCTCCACAATTAGCGCGTACTGGTCGGTCATATCAAAGTTGTTTACAACCGCTATATCGAGCAACCCATCACCATTTATGTCACCCATCGCACAGGACATGGATGAAAGCGAATCAGCAGCTAGCCCACTGGCGCTGCCCCGATCGACAAATTGATTGTTGTCGTTGACAAAAAATCGATTTGGTTCGGAATTTCCCAGTACAAAAAGATCTTCGTCGCCATCATTATCTGTGTCTCCATAGCAGACGCCCGTGCTATCTTGATCTGCTACGCCTACGCCTGCCGCATCTGCAACATCCACAAAGGTCATGCTGCCTGATTCCATCAATTGATTGCTGTATAGGCTATTTGATGCGCCGGGTCCATTTGTTACATAAATGTCTAAATCCCCATCATTATCATAATCGAGCAAGGCTGTTCCAGGCGCACCACGTGATTTTAGTGGTGACATTAGCAATTTGTCGAATGTATAAGGTGTCGCTGGATTGAGCGACTCTTTTTTAAATTGTGTAAATTCAGCATCGCTGGCGGATGGTACTCGCTGGTAGCGAATGCCTATCTCTGCGTCAGTTGCAATATCATCAAATGTGATGTTTTCATGTGCCGATGCCGTTAGTGACTGTATACTGAGCAAACAGAGTGACAATAAGATAGAAATACTTTTCTGTTTTGAAATCATTACCTTTCCCTTTGAAACTAGAAAAACATAAAAAATTACGACAAGTTGCTTCTTCTATGAATGCTTTTAGTTTATTGAGGATTGGTGTTTGGGGGCGGGAAAAACACTCTTTGCAGAGCATGATCCCTGGATCTGTAAGGAACACGAATTAAATAAAACCCGAAACTTAGTTAGATGTCATGCCCGAATGTTGTTATCGAGCATCCATATTCCTCCAGTAAGGATGGATTCCCGCTACCCTGCGGGAATGACAAAAGTGTACCATCTCGGTTTTATTTGATAGCCGTTCCTAAGCATAGTTCTCCAGAAAAATTTTTGGTCCTACCTTCGCTAAGGATGGCAGCGCACTTTTCTGGACAAATAGCTTTTCTCGACAAATATAGTCGCTTGCGAGGTTACGTAAAAAATAAAGCCTAGCTGTGATGTTTGCTCGTTCCAAATAGAACAATGGTTGCTGTCCCTCTCCAAACATGCGACCAAAGATATACTATTTGGGATCTTCCCTGCTAAGTTCATGATTTTGCGTAAGGTTATCGTTTCTCAGAAAAATTTTGCCTTTTCGTCTTGTCGATAGTTCATAAAATGATCGCCTTAATCGACGCCACTGCATGAACTATCGAGTTGAGGTGAAGCCTTTCTGAGCAAGTACAGACAGCAATAAGTGAACGTTGATCATCTCTTAGTTTAAAAACTGAGGATTAGATTCATAAGCGTTACGCTACCCAAGCTATTGAAAAAATCCAGTTTTCGAACTGAACAAGACCCAAATGAGGCGACGGTGCTTTGTGTTGCTTAAGCAAATCGTTTTCATCTATAAGCTCTTGTGGAGTATGTATGTGAAACCATAAGAAAGACGAATCAGTCATCTCTCCGTCGTCCATCTCTCCGTCGTCTGTTCCACGACTCCTGTTGCTTGCACCGCTGTGCTTATTGCTGGTACCTGCCTATACAGTATCTTTGTCCCGAACAGATGTCCATAGTTCTTTCGACCCATTGCGGCAGATGGTAGATAAGTCATAGGCTATACGCTGCTATACGGTATTAGAGTGAGCGATTCGGCGTATAGACTGAGGACAATACCGCACTGTATTTATATGCGGTAAGGTATTGTTAATGTGTAAAGAGAGTTGGTTCGAGAGGGGTTGATATCGTTTTTGGTCAAAGACCGAAGTCTAATTGTGACAGAGGTGATTGATTGTGACAGAGACGATTGCTGGAAATTTCTCTATCAAAAATTTGTTCTGTGGAATTTAGTGGGAGCGAGGCAAAATTGTCTTCTTTTCAACAAAGATGGGCGGCCCATGACTTTTCCGCCTTTGTCTCCTGCGGGTGCCCGAGAGCGTACAGATACCCACAAGTTACGATACTCGAAGTAAACTTGTGGGTATGGCAAAAACTTTACAAAACCGTACATTTTTCTAGATCAACCGTAAAAGGGTGCAATGCGCGTATTGGGCATCCTCTGGATCTGCTGAATAAATGCTTCAAGATTATTTGCTGTCCAACGATATGTATCGTGCATTAATATATGATTATGCAGCGGACCATTTTGAATCTTTTCAACTGCATAACCCACCCACTTATCGTTCTGATATTGCCAGTCTAGTGTTGCCGTAGTCCAGAGAACCGCCGTATATCCCTCTTGGTCCAAGACTTCGCGCACGGTTTTGTTGAGCGAGCCATATGGCGGTCGCATCAACTTGCCTGGGGCTGCATAATCGCCAATCAAGTCCTCTGTGCGCCGCAGTTCGTCTCGAATATCCTCCGCACTAATCTGCGTGAGATTGGGGTGCGAATAGGTATGATTGGCGATCATGTGACCTTCCTGATGCGCTCTAACCATTAGATTACGTCCGGCCTTGGTCGCAATTTTGCTTCCCAGTACAAAAAATATTGCCTGAATTTGATATTTTGCCAGAATATCCAAAACTTTTGCGGTGGCCAGCGTACTAGGTCCATCATCGAATGAGAAGACTACTTGGCGCATCCCAAATTGCGGAATAGGTTGAGACGATGAATTGGCCGGCTGAGCTATAGCTGTCTGGTTGAATGGGGAAGGATCGCTGTGAGAATGTGCAGCGGGTTTCAACTGTTGCGGCAGTTGGGGATGAATGGAAGGGGGCTGTGGTCGACTGCTTTGTCGCGTCTCTTGATTAGCGGGTAATTGGTTATTTTGGGATGGCTGGGCCTGTTCTTCTTCTTCTTCTTTTGAGACCTGCTCTGTTGAGACCTGCTCTGTCAAAATCGGATCCGTTGAAATTTGCTCGTTCGACATAGATATTTGTCTATTTCGCCAAATCCCAAAAAGACGACGACGAGTGTATTTTGTCATTGTTGTCGTCCTTCTATTAAATCGGTAGAGTTTAAATCAGTAAAATCTAAGTGGGTAGAGTTTAAGTTGATATAAAAGTACATGTCTGCTCTTCTTAAGATAGTTGATTTTTAAAGAGTGTATCGCAAACAAAACAGGATCCAAAACCGTGCATACGCTGTTCATCCGCTTTTAGAATCAAACGAGCTTGCACTTTTAGAATCAAACGAGCTTGCTTGATATGGTAACGGCGCAATGTGCGAGCTGCACATCTCTATTTGGCCGTATGTTTGCTGCGAAAGCGAACTGCATAAGCGCGCAACGCGTCTTCGGCGTTTAGATCGGACTGCTTGGCTAATGCGACCACGCTCCACAAAAGTGCCCCCAGCGTCTCTTCGCACGCATCGTTGCTCAACGCGGCTAGATTTTCTGATGTAGACTGTGCCACCTCGGGTCGATCCATCAGATTGGCTTTGGCGGCTTTGGATTGTAGCTCGCGCGCTTTTTCGAGCGCAGGCAAGGCCGCTGGTACACCATCTAGCGGGCCGCGCGGCGCTTCCCCCTTTTCGGCCCGTTCTTGCGCTTTAATCTCATCCCAATTGGCGTAGACTTCATCCACGCCCGAGACGGACACATCTGCAAATATATGTGGGTGACGCCGTATCAATTTTTCTACAATACCGCGCGTCACGTCTGCCAGTTGAAAGCGACCCTCTTCCGCCGCAATCTGAATCATCATGGCAGGCGCGAGCAGCAGATCACCTAATTCTTCGGCAATATGATCCGTATTATCGCTGCCGTCGGCTTCAGCGTCAATCGCTTCAATTACCTCAGCGCACTCGCTAAGCAGATCGTGGCGCAACGTTTGCAGCGTCTGCTCTTGATCCCACGGGCAGCCATGGGGAGCGCGCAGATGGGCCACAATTTCTTGCAGTGCAGAAAAGCTGCTGTATGCATCTAGCGGCGGCACATAAAGGCTCGTCAAATGATTAAAATCATCTCCGTGATCCAATGTATGGAGCGCAAGCACCCGCACCCGCTCATCTGGACCGCCCGCAGCGTGAATCAGAGTGACTTGATGCTCGGCGGGGTATGCATTGAGCAGCGTTAGCTTAATGTCCGATGCCAGCCAGCTTGCATAAATTTGCCCGACCAGCAGCGGGAGCGTTGGCTCAATTTGGGGATGATGCTGCTGTGCAATCAGCATTCCATCAACAATTTGGCTGCCATCCATCGGATCGATGCCAACTGCGGCAAATGAAGGCTCGATAAAGCTTGTGCTGCCCAAAACTGCCACGCTCAACCCTGCCGATTTCGCTTGATTCAATACAAGACGCGTCGTCATCTCGCCAACCATCGGGTGACCAGGCACAACGTATGCAACGCTGGCCGTTTTGTCTTCTGCCGACCGGTTTGGCGATGTTGATTGTTCTTGTGAGGCCGCAGTGCGAACCTCCAAACTGAGTGCAATCACTTGATCCGCAATCGCTGCATAAACATCGGCAAATTCATCGTGGACTTCATATAGATGATCAAAGCTTTTGTATTCGATATAGGGCCGCAATTGTGCTACAGACGGGTGGCGTTCCGTCCGTAGAAGCACCACTTGTGCAGTGGCGAGTGCGTGCCAGCTAGCCAGCGACATATCTGCCAATTCGCCCGCGCCCAGACCGATTATATAAATGTCCGCTGATGGTGGTGGTGGCAGGTTAGGCCACTCGATGTTGTTCATGCACTTTCCTTATCACCAAACGTGTTGGTGACTGTTTGTGATTCTAATTTGCGCAGGCGATAGAGGATTTTCTCTAAAATCTTGCGGTTTGCACCGATCAGATCCGCTAGCAGACCGATGAGAAAGATCTGAAATCCAACAATGAGTAGGATCGCAGCTAGGATCAATGATTGTACATGACCTGCACCCCCATCAGTCAAGTAGAAGTAGAGAAACCGTGCGCCAATCGCCACGCCAATCAGCAGCATAAATAGACCCAACCCAAAAAAGATGTGCATGGGGCGGTAAGTTGCATAGGCACGAATAATGATTGCGCTTGAGTTGGCAAGAAATTGTGGTATCCCTTTCATCAGGCGCGAGGGACGAGTTGGTGGGTTGGTCCGAATGGGTACATGTTCGATGGCAATACGACGAACGCCCGCCTGAATAAGCGTTTCAAGCGTGTAAGAGTAGTCACTGAGTACAACTGTTTGTAAGGCCGCCGTACGCGTGTAGGCCCGAAACCCGCTGGTTGCGTCTGGAATGGATTTACCCGCGGCGCGCGAAACAACCCAACTCCCGAGGCGCTGTAGCGTGCGTTTGGTGGGCGAAAAGAAGCTTTGATTCGCTACATCCCTATCCCCAACCACAATCTCTGCACGTCCTTTTAAAAGTGGCTCGACAAGAGATTCTATGTCATCGGCCATGTACTGATTGTCGGCATCGGTGTTGACAATGATGTCGGCTCCAAGTTTGATGCAGGCTTCTAAGCCTCTGGAAAAGGCGCGGGCCAAGCCGCTATTCTGCGTTTGCCGTATTATATGATGTATGCCGATGGATTTGGCAACATCTACCGTGTTGTCCGTACAGCCATCGTCGATGATCAGATATTCGATCTGATCGATTCCGGGCAAAAAACGCGGCAACGCACGTACTGTTTCGGGCAGCGTTTTGGCTTCGTTAAAACAAGGGATCTGAATAATTAGTTTCATTTTTCGTGCCTTCTTAATTACCTACACGTACCTGGCCTAAAACAATTCCTTTATCGCTAAAATCAACCGTAAGCCGACTGCCTGTTTCAGCGCTATAGAGTCCAATTTCCATAAAGTAAACACCATTCGGTGCATGGTCTGGCATCGTCAAGTCATACTGATCTTCGACCCGCTGGCCCGCCGTCCATTTGCTCGTTGGTAACTGACCTTGCTGCGGCTGCGAATCCTGCTGTGCCCAAGTTGCCTCGGGTGGCAGAACAAGGTGGGTAAAGACGACATAATCGCCTAACGGTTCGGCCAGTGCTTCCCACCACAGCGTTAGTGTAAGCGTTTCGCCCGGCTGCATAGTGTAGCGATCAAATTCGAAGCCGACGAGGGCGATTTTATTTTCAAAATTAATAGAAACAGGATTGGGCAAGAGTGTGTCATCCGTCCCTATGTTATCAACCCCTATGTCATCAACCCCTATGTCATCAACCCGTGGCGGGCTTAGCGACAGATATCCTATGGTCCAATGGTCGGAACCACCAACAAGCAGACGTTCGCCGCTTGCATATTCATACAGCCCCACGTTGACCTTCATGCGACTTGGTGCGGGTACGGTAAATGGTATATCGATAACGTGCGTGTCATAGATTGTGCTGCCGACTTGCCAGTCGCTTATTGGGGAATTGCCGCGCGCCGGAAAGCTGTCGCGCTGTGCCTGAATAATATTGTTGTCACTAACTAAATGTATAAAAACGCTATAATCTTTGCTCAATTCTTGTTGCGCTACCCAGCCTAATTCTATCGTCAACCGATTACCCGGACGCAGTTCCGTGCGCGGCAAAAATGCGCCGACTAGACTCACTTGGTCGCTAAAATTTGCATCATCAATAGCGGTCAGATCGGATAGATTTGTCGAGAGGCTGTCGGATGCATACGCTGGGATAATTGTTTGCCACGGCAGCAGCACCGCCAACCCCATCAGCCCCGCTATCAGTAGCGTTGCGCCACTTTGTCGTATGCGCACGCCGCCAATTTGGCGCGGCAACCAGTTTGTTAATCCGATGCCAAAAATAATGGCTGTAGCACTCAATGCAGGGAAAAGCAGACGCCCCTGCGGGTAGCGCATCTGCGCCCAGCGCAACAGGCTGATCACCAGCGCGCTGATCCAAATAACCAGTAGCATAATCTGAACGAGACGAGCACTGCGCTGCGCTTTATCCAGATGAACTGGCTGATTTTTACGCACAAAATAGAGAATGCCACCCCGTAGAAATCCTATGATCCCCAGCAAGGAAAGAATCGAATAGAAGGAATAGATCCACGGTTGCACCCCCACGTTGAACCAGCCAAAGACTGCCCAAACCGAACGCCACACGCCTTCAGTACGCGCCCATAGTTCAGCCAAACTGGGTGGATTGGCGCGCCGAGGCAGGATAGCAAACATAGCTTGCAACGCCAGCGGATCGCCAAAGAGCAGCCAATTACGAACGAACCACCAGCCCGACACCGCCACCATTGCACCACCGCTCATTATGCCCCAACGCAGCAGGTGCATAAATGAGCGTTTGCGCCACGCAACCAGGATAAAAATAAGGGCGACAAGCAGCGAAACGAGCAACCCGCTCAACTTGCTTAATGCCGCGCCACCTGCCAGCAGACCAAACAGCGCGGCCTGTGTCATCGTGGGCGCGCTTGTCTCATCTTGCCAAGCTTCTTTGATTAGGCGTACGCCATACCAAAGCGCCACAGCACTAAAGCACGAGACGAGATTGTCGTTATTGATCGCTGCACTGAGAAAGAGAAATTGTGGATTGAACGCGATGATGGACATGGCGAGGAACGCCGCAATCTTGCGCTCGGGAAAGATCACGAGAGACGTTGCGTAAGTTGCGGCCACCGTTACTGCACCGATGAGGATAGAAATAAAACGGGCTATATGTGCCGCCAATGCCACACCCTGCCAGGGCCATGCATCTGCGCTACCGTGCAGCATCATATTTTTGTTGCCAAACGCATCGGGTTCACCGATGGCCGCGTGTGGATTGTAGCGAATTACTTCTGGCGCATTCTCTGTCGGAATCCAAAAAGTGAGTGCCGCAACGGTCATATAATAGAGCGGCGGCTGGCTTCCCTCTTGATGCCATGGCGCATGGCCTACATCTTCTGGGACCGGCAGACCCTGACCTTCGACCAGCCAACGCACATATTCATAATGCCAAACTTCGTCTGGCGATTCGAAAAGAGGATTGACTACGCTGTAGACGCCAGCAAGTCCAATATAGAGAGCAAGAATACTAAAAAATATTGAAGGCTTCATTGGGGGCTTCAAGTGAGTATTGTGATGGGTTTTGGTGATTGGGTTACTTCTTTGATCATCGAATAAAGCTGTTCTTCTATGCTTTGACGAATTATCTAATTATACCAATATAATTATACAAATCTGTACCATTGAATCACATTTCCGGCATGGTTATTTGATCTGGCGAATGTGTTTGTGCTTGAAGGCGCAAATACATAGGATGGACCGCAATCGCCCTGAGCGAAAGCAGCGGCTCGTTGCGGTCGCTATTTAGTTAGGAATGTAGATCAACAAGCATCG
>JAUKWC010110375.1:3679-24138 GCA_032356245.1 Endocladia muricata
GATACAAGTGCGCCTAGTGCTCAATGGGTATGTGGATGGGAAGCAGCCAGAGCATGGGGTGCCGGTCTTTCGCAATCCACACCCGCAACTCCTCTCCTTCGTGATCTGGCGGGCCGACTTACGCCAGCCTTTCCCAATTGTTGAGTGCTTTTTCAAACAGCACGGTCTTGTCCGCAGTCCCGACCGGTAGCTGCCTGGGAACCTTGTCGTCGAACATCTGCGGGACACCTCCACGTTGGCCCATGTTCTCCTGGGCTGCCTCGGTCTTTTCAGCCACTCCTAGTCTTGACTGCGCCACTGCCCTTTTCACTCCACCAAACTTCCCCGTCTACACAATCTCCACACGTCGAGGCGTTGACCGTGGGGAGAGTGCCCCCGTTGTCTCCCTGGAAAGCGCTTTTGTCGCGGACATCACTCCTGGGGCCTTCCACCCACGGACTGCATGCTCGAGTGCTGTCACGTAGAAAGCAGGAGCACGCTAGGCAGAGCGGTGTGTAGAAGGCACAGCAGCTTGGGTCGTCACACGAGCTGGGGCGGCGTGCTTGCCGAGCCTAGGAGCAAAGTGCTCTGGTACCTTATTCGCGAAGCGCGTAGCACGCACCTTGTTCCGCCTCTCCTCATCTTCTGCAGAGTCGTATTCTCTCTTGGAAAAGAGGGGCATCTTGTTAAGATAGAGCTCTTTGCCGGAAATTCTGAGGAGTTTCGATTGAGAGATCTCAGGCCCCAGAAATTTTGTCACAACGAAGGCCCTTCCCTTTTCCATACTTCTCAAACGAGTCTAGGCATACTTGGAAAAGCTGGCGCGTGCAAGTAGAGAAAGCTTCAGATTCAAACTTTCCGTTCCGGTTTCCGTTGCGGTCAGCGTTGTTGATGAACCGCGACGTGGAAGTCAGGAACGGAGCTATGGCCTGAGAGCTTTCTGACCGGAAATGCTGGTCATCAAGGTGATTGATGCGAAGGTTCTCAGAGGCGAAGGTGTCGAAGGTCAGATCGCGCGGCACTTTCACGAGGCCTGAGTCTCGGAGGAACATCTTAGCTACGCGTACGTAGCCGAGGTAGGCAGACAGAGCGGTTGCTGGGAGCAGAAAGGCGTTCGTCATTGCTTCCCCAGCTCCCTTGTGACTGCATGGAAGTGGGTCCATGTTGTTTTCCACGGCGAGAGCCTGCATGAAGTGGATGAAACTCATGAGCTTGTGGAGGATCAACTTGTTGATGCAGATCAGTCCGGCGGAGATGTTCTGCTGCGACGCATCGGACATGGTTTGTGTATCCGTCATGTGCCGTCCATCCTTTCGGCCGATAAGACGAACGCTAAGGCCCTCGGGAGCTCATGCCGTACCGTGCTTCCCATCTTTTAGGCTAAGCACAGCATGGCAGCGAAGATGGCCGTGGACAATAGCACACTTCACACCTTCACGCAATACCGTACCGTCCTTGATGGTCTCGTCAGCGATATCGAGTAGCGAGGGACTGTCGCACCGTCGCCCTATGACTGACATGACGCCAAGGTCGTACTTGGAGCCGCGATCAACCATGCTGGCGTCGAGGCCGTCGATGGTGGCGTCCGCCCTTTCGCGAGAAACGTGCTGCGGCTGTCTGGCCTGTCCAAAATATACGTAGACCTCGGTGAACTCGCAGTGGGCCCTTCCGAAAGTCCCGCGCGACACCGGCTGCTCTTCGACCTCCACGGCAACCACGTCGGAGTCGTCACCATCAACAGTCTTTGGTGCCGGAGAGAGGTCGGATGATGGGCGCTCCTGACCTGAAGCATCCCTGTGCTGGCGTTTCCTTGCTGGTGACTCTGTTAGAGAGGGCTGCACGACGAGTTCGGCTCGGAACTCCTCCCCTGTCGCTGCTGGCTGCAATTCCGGCTCCGACTGTACCCCCGGCTGCAGCTCAGTAGCCGAAGTGAGCTAGTCGCAGGTGGAGGTCGTGATCCGAAGTCTGTTGGTCGTTTTGGAAGTACCGCACTTGCGAGAAACGATCAACAATGGGAATGAAGGAGGAGGGATTCTATAATGGGAAGGCGGAAAAGAGGAGAAAGTATCCGTGTGCGGGGCAGGGTGCACGGGTGAGGGTAGAAAATAGAAAGATTAAGAGAAGAAAATGGTAGCGCGGAAGGGGTCCGGACACTACTGCCAGGAAAGTTTGAACGGGCACGGTTGGCGGCAACTATCGTCGCGCACAATAAGATGTCATTTTGAGCCGGCCATAATAGCTGTATTTATCGTTTGGAAAGTATGGAATTTAAAAGATCGGGAGGGTGTCACTAGGGACCGGGCTTGAGATCTACACATGTAAAGGGACATGGGCAGATGAATGTTGTTTTTCGGATTTAATTTCACACATCCATCTGCTCATGTGTTTCCAGATGTGTAGATCTCAGCTCCTATCACTATTGACACCCCCCCGCACCTTAAGTAGTCTCCTTCTTTCTTCAAGTTTCGTGAAGGGGAGGCCACAGTTCGCACCTCCTGTTACGGAACAGAAACGTGAGCGTGTGGGAGTATGTCGTATTCCTGGCCACTGCCCTCCCTGTCCGCAATGCAAAAGGCACACACCTGCTCCCAGTGCACGATACCCCATTCCCTTGCAAGACCAGTATATCGACGCGGTCCTCCCTACTTTCCTTGCTTCGTCCTCGTCTGTCCTCCCCGTACTTCGATCGACGTAGCTTCCCTCGCTTCGCTTGCGACAATCTGCTCCTCCCTCCTTGAATCCCCATCATTCCTGGCCTTCTTTCCGTCCTTCGTTTCTCATCGCGCTGTAACCGTGGCGCCGACTGAACTCAGCCGGCTCGGGACAGCCGACATGGGCTTGCCTGTCTCTATTGCTGTTCTCTCCTCATCCGAGATGAGCGCGAAGTTTAACCCCCCAAAGTTCCACATGTCGACCTTCCTGCACTTCTTCATCGCCGCAGACGATGAGGCCTCAATGGCGATCAAGAAAAATGCCGCAAAGGAGAGCAAGCAGCGCAACACTGGCATTGACTTCCGCACTTCTATCGAGACGGACGACCCGGTCTCTCGCGAGCTTTGTAGCGAGAAGGTGAAGCAGATAGTGCCCGCAGCGCTGTCAATCGTCTTGCTGAGCAGAAAAGAGAAGACAATTGGGGAGATCGCGAATGGTGCCCTAAGGCAGAAGAACTACGCGGTCTCCTTTATTGTTGGCACCAAGTTCATTCCCTCTAAGCTCAGGAAGGTTCGGGAAGTAGTTCTGCGGGGAAACTTTTCTGTCGGCCGCCCCAGAACCCTCGAGGTTCCGATGTTCTTCAACGCGATGAACGTATGGCACTCGAGGCGCGGCAGGAAACGTGTATTCGCTTTGAAGAAAATAAATCAAAGCGGAAAGCGTCTCGTGATTCCTGCTCAGCTGCCAACTCGGGCGTGGACAAAGCTGGGGAAAGTAGTGGGTGTTTCGGAGTATGAGGTGTTAGTCGGACCCTACCTTCTGTTTCGTCCCAGCGTTCAGCACTTTGCGGCTTTGAGTTCAGGCCCCAAGGGCTTTGCACCCATCACGCAGGAGACCACGCTGCAAGGGAGTGGGGTAGCAAGTGTGGAGGAAAGTACGAAAAGTAAAGTAGCCTGGGACCGAAGTCCTGAGAAGGATGCGGCAATGCGGGCGGTTATCAGTCTGTTCCTGTCGAGCTCGCAGGCCATCACTACAAACAAAACTTTGTGCGATGTCAGGCACCGCAGCAATTGGCTGTATCTGGACGGCTTTGAGTCACGCGATGACCACTTGCTAAGGGTCCTTGCTGACTTAAGCAGGGACACCCGGGAGGTCTTGGGGCGTCATCTTGAAGCGTCTGACGATGATGGTGGCTGTTGAGAGGTTATCGAAGTGGACTCGGAGCTGTCGGATGCCCATTTGGAAGAGACAAGACCGCGTTGCCATCGGCGGGTGACACTGTCGAGCACCACGCCCAGTGTGGGACTATCCGCGCAGCCTCCTCGATCTTCGTCTTCCCGGCTGAAAGATGGGATGGAGTTGGAACTAGGGGGTAGCGACAACGAAGTAGGGGATGTGGTGGCGCACAGTCGTATGGGGCATGTTAGTGAGGCTTTCCGGTCCACTCTCAACCAACTAGTGGCGGAGCCGAACGACTCCCATGGTAAAGCACCAGAACCAGCCACCTGTATTAGCCAGTCTCCACCGCCGGAGGGGATGTGGGAAGAGTTGCTTCACGAGAAGAATCCATCGCCCGATCTTCTCGCGGAGTTGCTCGGCGTGATTGAGTCGGACTGCCGTGTCCACAGCCGCACTTTCCACGACGTCCTCAATCATCACGCTGAAGACTAGGGTGAGTGCTTGGAATGTAACGTTCAGCTACTGCTGACGGACCCTCCGTTCGACACCAGAAGCGAGCGGGGTGCGGGCAACCGTGCCCATGATGTCTTCACCCATGAGGACATGGACGCCTCCATCCCAATATCCGGGGCACTGCTTGCTAAAATCGGCCACGGAATCACTTTCTGTAGTGATCAACAGTTCGGCATGTGGCTTTCGCGCCTCGAGCGTTACAGCCGAGAGGTGGGCGACGAGGCGAGTGGCTGGGCCAGTGCGTCGAGGGGGAGGCGGCAGAAGGACTTTGTCTTTAACGTGAAGGACCAGGTGATGGTCCACGTCGAAGCTTGAGATCACTACACGCACAACCCGGGTATGAAAGAATGTGGCCACGCCTCAATCACGCAATAGTCTGTTCACTTCATGCGGAGGAATGTGCCGCTTGAAGTGCAGTTCGGCCGAGTATGCTACCTAACCAACGGGTATGTGCAGTCTTCGCACGCAGCCCGGACGAACTGTTTGGATGGAGTTCAGCGGTTGAAGCCCGGAGAGGTGGTGAGAAGAGCTGACGAAGGGAGTCGAATGAAGATGGTTCGACCTGAGCAGAAGAGCATAAAGCACATGAGCGAGCTGGTGTTGCACTATGTGACACCGGCGGGCCTTGTGGTGGCCATGTTCAATGATGCTTGCGCGACTGCGAAAGCATGCGGAAGGCTTCCGAGAGTTCGCCGTTTCGTGGGGTGAGACAAGGATGAGGACTATGTCAGTCAAGCTCTACCGAGCTTGGTCAAGGCACTTTGCGAAAGCGTTGAGAGCACCGCGTGCGGCATTGGTGGCTCTTCGCGGGCTGTGGTGCTTGCCACAAGGATCTTGTCTGGCGTGAAACGGAACTTGTTTGCCAGGAGGGGGAACAGCCCTACGGATGCTCCTGCCGGGTGTCCCCGGTATCATTGTCTACCGGAGTACATAGTCCGGTTTATAGCGAACTACGGAGGGGATCGCATGCTTTCCCTGCGCTATTCACGGGCGTCACGATGCAGCTGGCCGGCGTGGTATTGCACACTGCTGGACACCCAAGACCCGCTAACATTACGCGCGGTGGCAGCTATGGCGAGGTGTGTGGTGGTGCGTCTGTCAACGGTGAGGTACGGAGGTGTGGGATTCGGGGTGTGTGCGGACCAGGCTTTCTGGAAAGGAGAGACGGTCCTTCCCTTCTATGGGACGCTCGTGTACGCAGACTAGCGTAAGCGCACCCGGGAGAAAACGAAGTTCTACGGAAGTGGAATTGTGGAGGTGGACAAAGAACGTTTCAACCGGGTAGCTATTCTTGTGGAAACGCGACCGGAGTCCCATGAAGGTCCGAGACATAAAGCGTACATTGTACCAGCAACACTTTGTGTGGCTGTGTTTGTGAAAGACGCCCGGTACTTGCCTGGGGATGCCGGGGAGCCAAATAGAGGTACTTCTAAAGCGCGTGACACGAACGTGAAGTTTTACGAGGATCGACGGGAATTGTCGCAGAGATCTTTTCGTTCATTGAACACGGGGACGATCCCTCTGACGCGTGAGGTCCTGAAGGGCGAGGAGCTGTTCACAAACGACGGGGATAAGTTTAGGTTGTAAGTAAGTGATAGGATCTTCTACACTAGCGTGCAGGTAAAGAACCTTAAACACTACATACCAGGTTGAGAGCCAGTTCTGGGTGACCATGCCACATCACAGCAGCTGAGAAAGACTTGGGCTTAGCCGCAAGAAAGGTCGCCCAGAAAAGTGGGCGATTTTGGGGCCGCTATAGCCCGAAAAAGAGGTTTGAGAACTAGTGAAAATGCAGACTAGGGGGGTATCACTGCTGACAGGGGCTCAAATCTACACATGTGAAAATACATGAGCAGATGGATGTGGGAAATTTGAACTGAAAAACAACATCCATTTGCCTATGTACTGTCACATGTGCATATCTCAACCCCTGTCAGTGGTGACACCCCCCTAGTATCAGTTTTCGTTACTTTTTGCGATGACCATTTGCAGGCCCTTATTTCTTGCTTCCAGTCATGCCGTTGACGCTTCTAATACTTCAAACATCGGCAGGCACTCTCCCTGTGTGCATGATTTGACAAAGGCCCATCCACCAGTGGTAGCTGCTAGCTGGCACTTGTACTGCTTAAGTCACGACAATTGCGACGTAGTTTTCGAACTTGTTCCTCTCACCGACCCTCTGTCTGTCCTGTCCTGCCTCTTGCGCAGCTCTACATCCGTGGCGCCGCCAGGCAGAAGGACGAGAAGGCTTCTTCCGATGCAACGATCTCGGAAGCGCACCCACAAGAAGCGAGAGGGGGGTAATGGTGCCCCAGCTGCGCCTGCCGCTATGATTGTACGGAACCGAGAAGTTACCGAAACTCAGCGTCACCCAGCAAGCAGGGTAACGGGGGTTGTGCGGCCCCAGACAACGCTGGCGGCGCCTCTGTTTGGTGCAGAAGGTGAACAGGCCGATGTTGCTACTGTTCTGGCGACTCAAGGTGCTGCTATAACACTGGCAGTTCCAACTGAGCGTGCTGCCAACTATACGCCTCCTTTTCGTGCGTCTAATCAATCTGACTGCAGCTCGAGCACAGCAAGCTTCACCACCCGGCCCGGAATGGCGTCCGGTCCGCGCGTCCTCACGCCCGGCATTGCCGCCCCTGTGCGGTCTCATATCCGCTGTGCGGTAGGAAAAACCGATCGTGAGACCCTGTGTCCTCCTGGTACATCCGGGGTGAGACCCTCTTCGACACTACCTCCACGCATGCCGTCCCAGGCAAAGGTTGAGACTTCCGCTGTAGCTCGCTCACAATTGATCTCGCGTGAGCAGATGGAACAGCTGCAAACGATAGTTGCCTCGCAGACGAACAAGGTCAGGGCGCAGGAGCAAGACGTTGCTGGTCTCAAGACAGCGGTCAACGACTACAAGGAGAAGGTACGTCAGACCGATCAAGAGCTTCTTGAGGTGTGGGTGACGACTACGGCTACGGTTTCAGAAATCCTGCGACGACAGGCCGAAATGAGGGATTTCAACAAGGAGAACGAGAGCCTACGTGAGGCTCGTGGGATTTCTGGTGGCACCCAGCAGGCCACACCGCGTGCCGGAACTGGACGTGGTTAGAGTCGCAAGCGTGTGACACAAGTAGGAGCAAAGTACGTTGGTGTTGCCAAGATCATCGAAAAGCAGATTCTGCAACGGTACCACCGCGAAACTGCAGAGCTGGGCAGGACAAATTCTGTTCCAGGCCGGAGCTAGGCGGGTGGCAGTGAGGCGTGCGTGGCGGGGAGGCATTCTGCGGACGGCCTGGAGGGTGTCGTGCCGATTCCACCGATGGTTCTTGCCAATCGTAAGGAGTACTATAAGGGTTCCTACTACGATGAGGCGACGGCTCTGGTTGGAATGGTGCGTACAGAGCTTGGCAATGGGAACTCGTCATGCTTGTTTCTGGACGCCAAATCCCGCCGCGAGTGCGAGGAGGCTGTTTCAACAGACTATGCTCTATGTACAAAGATGAGGCAGACACTCTTTGACCTGATAAGCGCGCGGAAGATAAACGGTAGGGGCAAGGTGTTCCAATGCCCTCAGTATTTCTTCTTGGTGTCCCGAAAGACCACGTTTTTATCGGACAGCGAGCGGGTGGAGCGCTTTTTTCTGGCACTTCAAGCGCGTGTGAAGCTGATGGGATCACAAGCGAAGGAAGGGACTCCAGATTTCTCGTGGTGACGCCTCAGCAAGGTCGAGGATTTACCACACGGTGATGACTCTGTACCAAAGAAGCTGTGTGATCTTGAGGAGGGTGACGTACCGTTTGGAAACTCCTTTGGGAGATACATCCTGTATAAATTCAGAGGGTATCATGCTCGACAGGATGGCACGTCCGCGTATGGGTCTGTCATGCAATTCGCACGCCTGGAAGCCTGGCCGGCGACAGTGGTATCCTGCCTGTAGCATGTTTAGGGCCCTGGTGGGCAGCACCAACGCACTTGCAGCCAGGTGTGTTTCAAGTACCTGCCCTTGGCAAACGCGCAGATACTATCCGGCGTTTGCGGCGATTTATGCCGCATTGTTCCGCAACACATGTCTCGGTATGCTTCTACTGTCGAGCGGGCTTCGTGTGAGTTGGTGAATGAGGAGATGGAACGGTGTGGTGAAGGGGATGGCCAGGATTTGTTAGCATGCGCCCCAGGAGTAGCCACGAACGTGGTAAAGGTGGGCTCAGAGAGCAGATTTTATGCGGCGGTACGAAAGATGTAGTTTTCGTACAATATCTCCAGTATGCTTGGCGGTGTTGGCGATTCCTATTTTGCACGTGCAGACTCAAGCAAGGGACCACATGAGATTTCCATTGGCGCGTCTGGGCTGTCATGGATTCGCGCAACAACTTCGGACTCTCCCCCACGCGCTGTTGTTGGTAGCTCACTAAACGGATTGTAGTTTTCTCGTGCGCTTAACTCTAGTGCAGAGAGAATGCCGTGTCCGTTGGAGTGTAGGGTTCATGTAGGACTGACCGTGCATCAGAGTCTCTGTAGAACCTGTTTATGTTGAAGCGATAGTAGAGCCAGTGGAGCTGAGGAGTGAAAGGGGGGATGCGGAAATTGGACCGCACCACGTGAGCTGTCCTAATGATTGGAGATGCCTTGCACAAGCGAAACCAGGGAGAAGCAGGAGCTTGACGCCCTCGTCGCTGCATCTCTGGGAGCGGGACCGAATGTTTTGTGCGATTTACATTCTCGTCTATAGACCACCGTAACCAAACGCATGTCAGAGTGTCATCGACAGCGCCGTTTGGTGGAATACAGTCCATGGATCGAACGGAGGCATACTCGGTAGGTTGCATTGATTCACGGCCATGCATACGGAAGAGGGACAGAACCTCGGCTACCCATACAGTGTCTGTTAATTCTGCATCGTTAGCGGCCAGGAGCACGAAGCTGAATCGCTCCAGATTTCTCGGGCCGAAGCTGCTATTTGCATACCCGCGCTGAATGACATGTTTCTGCATTGGGTCGAGTCAAATAACATTCAGGTCGTGATCGTAGTCGTTGACGGAACGACAGAAGGCGCCGAGAGCGTAACCACTTTGCACGATAGGAATGCGGAGAGTGTCACATGTGTGGACCGAATACTACTGGAGAAGCTCGGCGCGGACAAAGTCCAGCAGCGCAGTGGTACCCTGGTCACCAAGCTGGACAAGAAGATCGATGCGGATTTCGGAAGCTTCTCCGCGTAGTTGTTGGAGTATCGCAGCGGTGAGGCGGCCTTATTCGTTTCCGAGAAGCGGCATGGTAAAGGTTCTCAAGTGAGCGAGTTCACAGAGGTACCTTCTCAAGGCTTCCCTGATGCGACGCGCCCAGTGCCTGTCGCTTAGGTTCCTGTGCAGTGTAGTGAGGCGACGCGATTGGGAGACGGAGCCGAGATGCGTTCTAACGCCAGCAAGGTTATCGGAGTGATGGTTTCGGCGGATGGTTTCGTCCATGGCGGTTGTCCTTCGCTTGGAGGTGCGGCGGTAGTCTTGCTTCAATGCAGTGTGAGCGTGTTCATGAACACTGGTATCTAAATGTTGCAGGCCTCCAAAGTTGCGGATGTCATCTGCAAGGTGGGTGAGGAGATGAAACTCGAGGGTCCTGAGCTTGGTGGGGTGGTGGTTCCCAAAAATGTGGAGCACGGAGGCTTTCAACTTACGGACACGGTCCTCTATGTTGTGAACCTCGGCGAAGCTCAAGCGCTTTTTTAGTCCCTGTCTCTAGCCGAGTATTAGAATGTCTGAGTACTGAGCGCAAACAGATGCGAGGGGCGCGGAGTCAGCTACATCATAGCAACGGTGTATGAATCCTGCGATAATTGGTAAGACCATGTCAATGGACTTGTAGTGGTTGGCCTCCGGCACGCTACGGACTCCTTCATTTGTGTAAAGTCCGTTCAGGCGACTGCCTTTTTCGGAGGCAGAGAAGTCGATGTGTAGGCCGGGAACGGAGAAATCCCTCTGAATGGCAGCCATAACCGTGTTGACTCCGGGAAGGAGAGCTGTGCGGATGGTTCGGAACTGTTGCCGACTGTTGCCAGCGGAAGCTTGCGCTGTGAATAGGACGGGGGAGTCGAGCCTAAGAAATTTGCAGGTCTTGATTTGTTTGGAGATGCCGAGGGGGAAATTGTGCAGCGGTTCGAAACCGAAAATGAAGTGCATATCGAGATGAAAATTGGGCAGAAGCAGTGCCGTGTTTCTAGAAAGGATCGCAACCTCCGCAGGGAGGAGGTGGCGAGTGTTTGTTGCGCCTGTGCGGTGGCAGCTCGTGCCTGAGCCGGCCTGCCCAGCAATGCATGAGCGGCGGCATCGGGCTCGAGGTCGGCCACTTTTCTGCGAAGAAGGATGGCGGACTGCGTGGTGCGCGGCGAGAATAAGGCGGACGAAGTGAGGAGATTTGAAGGTACTTCGCAACAGTGGCAGGGCTGGCTGTTTTTCGTGCCTGATCGAGCGGCGATGATGTCCTTCGCCTCGGCTATGTCACAACAGTAGCTGCTGCGGACTGGGTGACATTTGCAGAGATGATGGTAGGCATCTGAGCATATGAGGCCTGCTGGGGCCTTTTCATACAAAGGCGATAGCAGAGAGTGCAGGGTGGAGTGTAGTATGGAGGTTTTGGTGTCTGGTGCACGAGTAGTCGAAGAAAGTGGAAGGACGTCAAAGTCTCTGTCGTCCATGGTGGGGAAGAGATGGACAGGAAGATAGCCAACAACGGTGTGCCAGGACATTATCCAGCGTCGGTGGAAAGCGGCAGTGAAGTTGAGGAGAGTAAGATGCACGGGATACGCAACGAGCGCGCCATTCTTCAGTTTAGTGGCGGATATACGTGTATAGATCTGTACGCAACCTACAAACGATTGAGGCCCCGACGTCACGGTGTCTCAGATGCCATCCTCGACCTCGCTACCCACGACTTCTTCCGTGAGTTATTGACAAACTTGTCGGTGGAAGTCAGTTTGCAGGGGATGCGCGAAGAGATGCGTGTCGATCTGCGGAGGGTTACAACAAGGGCGGACGTAGCAGGACTCTCTGCTACCTTTCGCTACTTGCTTTCGCAGGATCTCGAGAGGGTCCCGAAAGTAGGCAGTTCCGAAGGACATACCGCTGTGGTCCAACACACGAGTTGCAGAGAAGCCATGATGGTAAAGCTCCTTCTCGACAACAGGGAGTGTGAGGGAGCGACACTCTTCTGAGGAGCGAATGCGGTCTCTACAGCGGGCGAGAGAGAAGTCGGGATCACTGAGGATAGAGATGATATCGTCAACTGTGCGCGGGCCGGCAGTCCTCTCTACCTCGCGAAGGTAAACTGCGATAGATTGTACGAGGAGGTCGGTTTTACTTGTGGTCGGTTCTGCATCAGGATGACACAGGAATGGGAGCAAGGGAAGCAGAAGCGCCGGAGCCTCATCAGAAAGGACGTTATCATCGTAGTCGACAGGAGGTTCTGGGGCGGGTGAGCCTTGCTCGGCTGGTAGGTGTGTTCGGAAGTGACTCCATTGCTCGTGTTTGGAAAGGAAGCATGCGTCGGAAAACGATTAGACGCATTGCTAGTATTTGCAGCGCATATTGAGGGCTGGCATGGATGGCTGCGAGGAGAAGGGGTGGCGGGAGGATTGAGACGACGGAGGTGTAGGGCGTTTTCCACGGGTGGAGCTTTCTTCTTGCTTTCAGTGAGTAGAAGACGGTAGGTCCGCTTGCGAACACTCCCGCATTCACGAAACCTACTGCAGGTCTCGTGCACGCGGGAGTGGTCAGGGTGCAAGACGGGGCCTGCCATTCGACACACACGCCCGCTACTGGCTGTCTCGACAAGAGAACACCACGAGTTCGCTTACGGGTACTATAACGAGTGGTGGGAATCGAAAAGTAGTGATACTGTAATATCCATACTTGAAAGACTTTTGAAAGTTCGTACGGTCTAGGGTAATTTCATCGAGAGTGTTTTTAGGGCACGGCGGCGAAACTGTGAAACGGAAGGACCTGCCACAAGCCCTTTTTAAACCGCAGCGACACGGGACGATATCACACGAAATCTGCACAGTTACGGTGCCGTGAACAGAAAGTACTGGGCCATAGTTTTTCCTCGTGATACGACGGCGTGCATAGGTAAACAGCGCGTATTCAAAACGGTATTCGCACGGGTGCGAAGGGTCTCAGCCGGATAGGAGGCGTCGTTGAAGAGTGGGGATACGTGTGATGTGCGACGTGGTGCGGGGAGTACGGGCTGTTGGAGGTGAAGAGGGTGAGGGAGTGCGGGTGCTGGTGTGGTGGGGTGTGCAAACTGGAAGGGGTAATGGGCATGATGGTCGGTGTCGTTGAAAAGTGGCGAGACGTGTAGCTCGCGACGCGGTGCGGGAAATGCGGGCTGTTGGAGGTGGAGTGCGATGCGATGTGGGGAGTGCGAGCTGCTGGAGGTGGAGTGGTTGAGGCAATGCTGGTGGTGGTGGAGTGTGGTGTAAAAACTGGAACGGAAGGCGGGCGGGACGGGTATCGTCATTTCAGAGTGACGAGGCGTTCGGTATTCGATGCGATGCTGGGAGTGCTGGCTGTTGGAGGTGGAGAGGTCGAGGCGATGCTGGTGGTGGTGGAGTGTGATGGACAAACTGGAAGGGAAGGCGGGCGGGACAGGTGGCGTCGTTCAACAGTGACGAGGCGTTTGATATTCGATGCACTGCGGGGAGTGCGGGCCGCTGGAGGTGGAGAGGAGAAGGGAGCGCGGGTGATGGTAAGGTGTGGTATACCAACTGGAAGGAATGGTGGGTGGGATGGAAGGCGCCATTCAAGAGTGGCGAGGCGTCTGGTGGTCAATGTGATGCGGGGAGTGCGGGCTGCTGGAGGTGGAGAGGGTGAGGGGGTGCGGGTGATGGTGGGGCATGATGGTGAAAACGTGGATCCGTGCAAATACCGTAGAAGGGCTGGTCATCAGCAGTACGGGATTGTGGCAGAATGCGACCGGACGTTCAGCGCACGAAGTGAACGTTTGGTTTCGTTTCGATAAATACGCTGCGCAGCTGCACTTTTCGCAGTTCCAAATGCAGCAAAACTGCATTCAGAGCCGCGAAAGGTGGCGTTGTTGATCAGTAAAACTAGGAATGGACTCTTACATGTCGCAGTACGCTACGTAGTATAACTGCATCCTGGACTTTCACAGCCCGTAGTATATCAGCTAGTAGTACTGGATCCGGACGTCCACTGAGTGCAGTACGAGGTCTAGTAATACCCGTGGTTTACTGCGCATTTTGCAGTTCAGGGTCTAGTAACACTGGACCCGGACGTCCATCAGGTGGACGTCCGAGTCTAGTAATACTAGACCCGGAACTGCAAAATGTGTGGTGAACTACGGGTATTACTAACGGTATATGACACGTTTTGCAGTTCCGGGTCTAGTATTACTAGACTCGGACGTCCACCTGATGGACGCCCCGGTCTAGTATTACTGGACCCTGAACTGCAAAATGTGTAGTAAATCACGGGTATTACTAGACCCCGTACTGCACTCAGTGAACGTCCGCATCCATTTCTGGAAACACAGACGCTTCTGTACACTACTGCATAGTCTTCTTGACCTGCGCTATTGAACCCCTCATTGAGAAGTGTTAGTGACACTTTCTTTTTGTCCCTTTGGTCTTCCCGTTGATAGGCATGTGTCACACGCCCCATGTACCTTCGTGTACGATTTTGCTATTATTTGCCTGTTCAGATTTGCATATTTGAATGGGCTTTGCATCTCTTGGGACGTTACGGGTGAGAATTGGTGTACTCGCTTGACCATATTCGGCTCCTCTCTGGCCGTCTTTGATTCCATCCGAATCTATTGTTTGTAGAATCTGCATGCACTACACTTTCCAATCGGATTTGTCCATTCCCGTGGTCATTTTTTGCGATGTGTCTATTAAACACGCGCTCACCTGTATAACCCGGCCTTCGAAACGTAATCGTAGTTGGTGAAGTTCTGTTAATTGTATTTGCGTATTGTTTGGCACCTAGACCAACCAGAAGTGGCGAATCTCCGTTGACTAAATCAAAATGTATCACTGTTGGCTTGTTTTTGATGTCCTTGATAGTAACATCCCAAATGTACTTTGTAGGCGTAGAGTCTGAGTACTTCTAGCCCTACCTGTGGTGGTACTCATTTGTTGGCCATCGCAGCCTAAGTAACATAGTCAGATAGACGCATAACTTTGACGCATCAATGAGACCCCCTGTCGACGTCGATGCTCCCTCGTCAAGTACAGAGTTTATGACAGTACGGAGACTTACTGACTCCCTCGTCGAAAAACGAGTTTGCATTCCGCTTGCCATCCCATTTTTTCTTGTCGTTCAACTCATTTTTACGAGTCTCCTTATACCTGTTTCTATACTTATTGTGGACCTCCTCTAGGCACTCCTAACTATCCTTATACGAGTGTCCCTGATTTCCGCATCCTTTACAGACACAGTTTGCTTTTACTTTCTTAACTCGTTTTGCTCTCAACTCTGGATCTTGTTTCAAACTGCGCTTCCCTAGCAATGTGCCCCTTTTTGGACCCGCCGATTGTTCGTCAGATATTTCTTCAATCTGGACCACGTACTGTAACGCATCTTCCGTTGTGAACATGTTTATGTTGCGCTCAGATTCCGATTCTGATGCCAAATCTTTAAGCTCAGTAGATAATTTCTTGATTGCTTCGTGATCTACACTCCCTCTTTTGTTCTCCGAGTCAGTGAACTTTGCTAGTTTAGCAGGAGCCTCTGTATCAATGCAGTAGCCCATAATCTTTGTCCCTCCATTGGCAGCATCAGGCTTAGCTGCCAGTCGGAATATGGGTGCGTTTAGTGTTACCGGTTTCAGCAACTCATTTCTTAAAAGCGTGATCGCAAATTGTCTACTCCTCGGGTCCGTCAACTTCGTAGTCTGATTTACATATCTGACGACTGTTCCGTTATAGCGATTCGCGAAGATGTGTGGGCTTCCATTCCTATTGCATACAAACGTTGTTGTGTTCTTGATTTCGTTCACTTCTACCCTTACTATCTCTGTGGGTGTGTCCTTGGCGATGACATTGATTATACTTTCGACTAGCTACTCCCTGGGAGGATCATGCTCTTTTCCCTTCAGCCATAAATACCGGACTTTTCAGCACTTCAAAACATCTATTGTGCACAATCATCGCATGCTATGGAAATGAGATGTCCTGCTCCTTTCAACATTGCCTTTGATTTTGAGACAACCTCTGCAAACATGAAAAACACATGTGCCCACATGCGTGAAACATCTCTGTATCTGGCCGTCGATGTTTTGTTGGTCATAAATTGTGGAGCCTGTTATGTGTTCTCCTATTCCCCTTGTGACGCCGATTAGTGAGTTGATGGGCACATAACTGTGAGAACCGTACTTATCATACTAGTATAGAGATTGCGTGTAGCATGAAACTCCCTTCATCCTAGTATAAGTTTGATCCGGATCTAGACAATGCAAAGCATTCAGCGTTAACTGGTGTGTTTCGGTCTACTCCACCCACTGCCCGCTCTGTTTCTTAGTCTACCCTATGCTCCTCGGTCATTAAATACCTCTTCGTCTGTCTCTCTCTATCCGTGCCAGTACACTTCTCTTACAGGTTCTTCCGATGTTTTGCATTCATTCCTTCACAGTTATCAATTCACTACCGTAGCTTTGCACTCTACCTTTGTCAATTAGTCATATCCTTTGATTTGCTACACCCTGCATTGTTATCATCTTTTAGCATCTGCAATCAGCTCTGTGTGCAATTTCTTAGTCATCGTTTGCGTACGTGTTCAATCTGCACCTAATATTTCATTAATATTCTCGACATCTCGCCATGCGGGTCGATTCACAACAGTACCGCATATCACAGTCAGGTGACTCTCATTCCTAAAATCCCGCCTGTGCGACGCCACCTTCTTGCGGCGTTGTTAAAATACATGACTCTGGACCTAGTGAGACCGCCACGGAGTCGTTGTTCCTGCGTCCTGTGAGATGCCCCTTCGAATTTTGCGCCCTCACGACATTTCGTCCATCTGTCGAGGAGGACGAGAACTTCTGCTGGCGCTTCGTTCTGCATCTCCTTACCTGTGCGTGCGGCCGTCGCGTCCATGCGATCTTGCGCTCGCCGCCCTTCTCTCCATCGCCAATGATCGCCGTGTCAGTATATTAGCCAGTCGTGACGATGTTGAGCAGGTCCGGCGCCTGGCACCGTCCGCGTCGATACATACCGTGCACGGTGATTGTTCAAACAGCTTGCGCCCTTTTGCTCGGTGGGCCGTGGAGAATGAAGTCGGCACTCTTGTGCTCGGCAACACCCGTCTTGATCGCGCTATTGCTGCCTTGACTACTATCGATGCAGGAAAAGCCGAGTCCTTTGTCGGGGGTCGGTCGGCTGACATCGAGATGTTGCCGGAAGGTGTGTTGCGGTTCGTGAGTCCACTGGAGGCATTTGATGAAGCAACTGTTGACGCGACCGTGGCAGCCTTGGATCCGGCTGTGGCGGCAGCTGGGAGATCGGAGGTGCAGCGAGCGGAAAGGGAGATTGGCAGCGGGGTGAGTGTTGAGGCTGTGTTGAGACATGGGCAGCGTAGAATGGAGATTGTAGAGTCTTTGTGTAACGAGAGTACGGATCTAATACGGTCATCAATTTTGGAAGCTAGTCACTGGGGCTACATCGTTGTGCGCAGGTCGACGCTAGCATCACGCTACCACGACGGCTGTGCAGGACGTTTGTCTGTGGTACATGCTGTGGCTCGAATGACATTACATGTCTCTGGATTGGCGGCGCAGCTCACGCTCGATGATGAGCAGGTGGCGCGGCTAACTGCTGATTTGCTTGCCGTGGATGAGTCGGGCAGACTGAAGGCACTTCCTAAGGGACGAACGGCCGCCGGGATGGTGGTTCGGCCAGCCACGGGGCGATTCGCAAAACGTCTGTCTCAGGTCGACAGCAGAAACGCCGCCCGACGCTCCACCAGGCGTATGTCTATGCATGAGGCGCTGCAGAGCGAGAATAAGTATACCGACGTTGAGGATGATTTAATGATCTTTACCCGTGAGCCAGATCATGAGTGGGCAGGGCTCGTTTCAAAACGGCTGCGAGGCAATTGGGGCAGTAAACCGGTGCAAACCAACAGTGGTGGCCGCGGAGTGTACTGGGACAACCGTTTTGTAATGGCCGCCGCTCCCGTCACACAGCTGGAGAAGGGCCAGCCAACCGTTACTCCGCGTGATGTTATGCTCGCAGCATTGCAAGAGCCGGACGAGGATATTCGGTCCGAGTTGACGCAATCGGAACTGTACGTAAGACAGATTCGTCGAACGGACTGGGAGGGAGTTACGTCATCAGTGAGCAGGGTCCGACGTTTACAAATCCCGTTCGAATGCATCCGCGCGTTACCTGCAGTATTTCAAAAGAAGCCAGGCGAGTCTGTGCCCGGACATCTGGTGGCCTCGCCGCATCTCGGTCTCAGTGCCAGAGCGGATCTCTTTTTCACCGCTGTGCGTATGCCAAGATTTCGATGTCTCCCAACTGACATTGAGCCAGGCTTCTCGGAAGAACACTTTCAATCACCAGGCAGCGGATCGTCGGAAGACCAGGGGCGCTCAGAGCCAGATCGAAATACAACACAGACTGCCTGAGGGCTGCCAAGCGCCGGTTTTTTGCGAGGAAGAAAAACTGACACTTATTCCCTAGAGCTCATCTCGACTACTGTCCTCAGCTAGCTTTTGTAGACACCCACACACCCTACGCGTCCATTCGTAGCGGCCGCCACAATCCAATTTCCCCCCTCTGCCAAGCCCTGCTTCCGCTATGAGGCAGAGCCCCGCCGTTTGCAACGGTGCATGGTCGTCCACGCGAACAGGAAGATCTGTCCCTGTCTCGTAAGCGCATCCTGCCTGACATCCGTCTGGCACCACCTGCGCGAGACTGTCACACGAATTTGCCTCCTCTAGAACCGCCGGCGTACAAACCATCCCTCTCGATTCGCACGCCTCATCGCAGGAAACATTTCTTTCTGCATACTCGTACTGCCAAACAACACCCACCTCTCCGGACCGCACCCTCCCCATCGGCAAATGAAAGTACTTTGCAGCCCTCCGCTCGTCAAACAAGAGCACCTCCTCCCCATCCCCCACCTCCACTACGAGCGTGTGCCGAAAGTGGCCGCGCGGCGTCGGCCACAAACCCAGCTGCTCGGCCACGCTTTCCCTATACGTCTCGCGCCGATACCCCATCACTCCCCCTCCCTCCCCCGCTCTGCTGACAACACGCCCCTCCGCAAGCCGCTTCTGCACCTCTCTCGCCACTTCCCCCGGCTGCCCCACCCTACGCACCTCCTTGTCCCAATCGACCACCCCCTCGGACACGTTTGCAAGCCGCGCGTGCGCAAAGTAACCCGCCGCCTCATGTGCGCCAACGTTGGCGCCATGCACACCAAAGTGGAAAACGCGCGGCACGTCTGGAGTGAGACATGACCACCCATACCGCTCAAACTGTACACGCAGCCAATAGTCCCACCCGATGCCCACAATCGCTCTGCCCTTGTTGTCCGGCGCGCCTGGCCAATGCGGCTGCAGGAAACCCTCCCAGAAGAAACGCGAAAGCATCCAGCCCAGCCCAGGGAAGAAGGTGGTAAGCGAGGCGCGACGGTCATCAGCGTGGCTCTGCTTGCCATTATCATTCCAGGCGGACGCACACACAAGGGCGTCGCGATGTGGGGCTGTCAGCACGGCAGCGGCGGCGCGCAGAAAGACAAAGGCATCTGGGGCGAGAAGCAGGTCGTCTTCGAGGAGAATTGCGTGGGAGACATTCGGGATGGCAAATGCGCGGGAGAGGGCAAAGTGGTAGTGACGGGCGATGCGCTCGCGCGGGGTGGCGGCGGGGTAGGTGGCAGAGGGGAAGTGATGCCACACGGCGACAACGGAGGGGAAAGAGTGGGCGGAGCGGAGGACGCGGGCGGCTTTCGGGTTGTCGTCGACAGAGACGTAGAGGTGCGGGAGTTGGGGGGGAAGGGAGCGGAGGGTTTTTTTCAGGGCGGAGGAGCGCGAGTGGGCCAGGACAACAGTGACTGGCTCTGTGCAAGTGTGCACAAGTAGAGGGAGGAGGAAGAGGAAGAACAAGGGCAGCACATGAGGCATAGGTGCAGAAGGGGAAGTGCGGAAAGGAGGTGCGAAAGGCAGTCGGAGCCGGATGATGCAAGATTATGACCTGTATCGAGTCGCCATCGGATCTTCAGACTCACAAATGTCCGTTTCGCCCTGTCCACAAGTGGTAATTAACGCCCGCCCGCCCCAAGTACTGTACAAACGAACAGATCAATTCGATCCCCCCAATATATTCCCACACCCACAACCTCCTCACCCTCCCTTTCTTCCCCACCCCCTCCCTTACCCCCCCACTTTCCCACTCCCCGCCGCCACTACCAGATCCAGATCCCGTCACAATGTCTCGCCCCAATTCCACCTCCTCCCTTCCCTCTACCCCTTCCCCCTCTGCCCCCTCCTCCTCCTCCTCCTCCTCCTCCGCCTCCACTACTTCATCTACCCCAACCACCCCCTCGCCCCCTCCTCCCTGGACCTCTCGTCAAGTGCGCACGTTAATCTCCTCCCGTGCGGGCGGCGAAGGCGTCTGGGAGTACACTGGCACGCTCACCGCCCTTGGCACCGGCCGCATTCTCGCGCACCTCTCGGGCGTGGAGGAGGTCATTCTAGAGACGCCCTTCCGAGCACACTCTAATGCCCCCTCTTCTTCTTCTTCTTCTTCTTCTCCTCCTCCTCCAATCAATCCGTAGCAGGCGACTACAATTGTAACTAGAATGAAGAGTATAAGAGTTACCCAATATCCAAATCGACTTCCGTGATGGTTCATATCCTTCTCTTCTTCCGCACCATCGGCTTCGGCTTCGTCGGCATGATCGTACAAGATACGTTCACCATCGACACCCCAACCCCGAGCTACTCCATCAACAGAACCATCAAAAAGATTAAGTGTGTATTCGTTACATAAATCTACAGTGAAAGGGAAAGTTACCTGCGTACCTGCTGCTAAACCAGCAAATGAATTTGCAGGAATACCAGTCACAAGATTACCTTGACAACCTGGATTGTTTGATCCGTCATATACCTCAAAAGATACATCTTCT